>JAHKBH010003835.1:0-12732 GCA_019049505.1 Pachyrhynchus sulphureomaculatus
GATTAAAAGAACACACTCTATTTTAAATAAACAAAAAATTAACAGGCTTATCTGAACACATGTATAGAGCAATAATCATCTTTTTAACGGAAGGGCGAGGGGGGGGAGGGGGAAGTTGCTATAAGTGATCAAAAAGGAGGAAAACATAATGGATTAGTTTAGAAATTCTTAGCATAATAAAAGTCATTGACAAAATAATATAAAAGCAACGAACACCTAGATAGAATATGGTGAAATACCCCCATATTAGACGCCGGGTTTAAAGATTAGATTACCTATAATTAACCCAATTTTATTACTTCTTAATTAATATTTTAATATCAATTTAACCATCCAAATGTAATATCTTTTAGAACTTAAGTTTTAGTCCCTTATTGTCGGCGAAAATCTGGCCCGCGGAGTCCCCCCCCCCCCCCCCCACAACGTGTCTCAGAGGGAGCTGAAATAATTTCCAGTGATGAAAAAAACTGTTATTACTCTATTTTTATTTCAAAAGTTGGTAAATATTAAGATGGTTTCCTCCCCCTAGAATCGACCGCAAACTCCATAAACTTTATTAATATCAAACGTTTTTCTTTTAGATTGTACATATGAGGCGGGACATACAGATGTGTGAAAGACCATACAAATGCTAATGAATGCGGTAAAGGTTTCCCAAGGGATCACATGACCTTAAAATGCCACGAACGGACCCATTTCGGGAGAGAAAGGAGAGGAGATCGAGAAGAGAAAAAACCCCCCTTATTTGTGTACTTTATGTGAATGTCATTAAATAAAAAGCAACAAATAGGTAAGTAATTGTAACATTCTGCTGTCGCAAATTTTCGGAGAAGAAAGAATTCGAAACCGTTCAACGATTAAACGGAACCAAAATAATGCGTTTGTGAAGAACGCGTTTGGAAAAGTTGGTTTAAGAGTGCCAATGCGTCCTTATGTTTTTATTCATTTATTTTCAGTAGTTTTTAAATTTTTAAAATTGTTTTCAAGTTTTAAAACAGAAATAGCAAAATACTAGTAAATTGTTTAAAATGTAAGCAGATAGTTTTTTCTGAATTTACTAATGCAATGACCTAAAATTATTTTTTTAATTAACCTTGCATGCACAATACCTAACAAAGTACAATTTTTTTCTGTTAAAGATCGTCTTTAAAGGGACAATTGTGTTTATTTCTATAACTTAAGGAGTTTTTTAAAAATGATGCAGTATTTGACCCATTAATTATCCCAGCAAATCGATATCCTAATAAAACTGTTATGTTTGGTATCCAAATAATATAGAAAATACCTCTGTGGTGGTGAAAAAAGCAAAGCATAGTTTTAACATAACCACGATAATTTTGTTCAATATAAAATCGTACCTGTTTCTGTTTAGGGATAACACCTTGGATTTCAAGCGCCATTTGACAAATCAACCATGTTCCAGTAAAATGATTCCTTTTAATATTGTGTTTTTTAGAAAGAACAAGTTTCTTTTTTTTGTAATTTTGTTAAGTTCTGAGCTCGTTTGAATTTAATGTTTGTTTGGTTCTAATGTTCAGCTCTGTGTTAATTTATATTTATATGAAAATGCAGGATGTTTTCTAAGGTGGACTTTAACAGATTATAGAAACTCGAAAAATACTTTTAAACATTGCCGAACTACCAGGGTGTACAAGTATGAAATGGCGGGATTGAAGACAAACAGATGGTGCTC
Source organism: Pachyrhynchus sulphureomaculatus (assembly GCA_019049505.1). Taxonomy (NCBI): domain Eukaryota; kingdom Metazoa; phylum Arthropoda; class Insecta; order Coleoptera; family Curculionidae; genus Pachyrhynchus; species Pachyrhynchus sulphureomaculatus. The sequence continues at coordinate 1,694 of JAHKBH010003835.1, forward strand.
CCAATGAGTTTATGCTAAACATAAATGAATTTGACACTGCCGCCCATTTTGTTGTGTCATCAAGTTGTCAGACCGCGCACCCCCCCCCCCCCCCGAGTGATAAGTTGGAAAAGTGTGTGCTGAATAGTGTTGTGTTGTGTTCACATATGTTCCGAAATTTATACGCGAACAAAGAGCATTCGCGGACAAGCATTAATTTTTTTGTTTAATCATTTGAAGGCCCCCCCCCCCAAAACTGCTGTTGAATCATACCGATTATTTCGAGAAGCTTATGGTGAACATGCTCCATCGCAAAGATACGTTTGTGAACGATGGTTTTTTGGCGTTTCAAAAGTGGTGACTTCGATGTACGCGCGCGCGTACAGACAAGGAAACGTGGAAAACCGCCGAAAAAAAATACAAAGATGTGGAATTGCAAGCATTGTTGAACGAAGGATGATTCGCAAACACAAAAACAACACTCGCCGAGCGATTGGGCGTTAAGTCAGTCAACAAGCTGTTTTCCAATCGGCTACTAGAGATGGGGGAAGTAGTTTCAGAAGACAGGTAGATGGGTACCACATGCAGTTGATAAACGAACAGGGACAGGAAAATGGAAAAAAAAAGCGCAAAAACACGTGTGACATTTTGCTCGCTTAGTACAAAAGGAAGTCGTTTTTGCATCGTATAGTTACAGGGGTGAAAAGTGGATTTATTTTGAGAATCCAAGCGCAAAAAATCATGGCTAGACCCAGGCGCACCATCCACATCGGACCGCAAGACCGGATCGCTTTGGCAGAAAGAGATGCTCTGTGTTTGGTGGGACCAGAGCGGGGTGCGTGGTCTATTATGAGCTGTTTAAAACTTGGGGAAAGGGAAACGGTTAATACTAAACGTTACAACCAACAACTTGTTTTTGTTTTTTTTGGCCCCTGTAATTGACCGATTTGAACCCTCGGGCCTTTTTTTGTTCGCGCTTGATGCGTGCTTGATTAAAAAAAATCCACCATACCGAAAGAGGCAACACAAAGTCGACCTTTTTCTTCATGATTTGAATGCTCCCCATGCTCACATACGGTATTTTTTAAAACCAGTTCGCGACACGTTGGAAGCACTCAGCTGGGAAGTTCTACCCCATGCGCTTACTCACCAGACTTGGCTCCTGCGATTACCACTTGTTTGCATCGGTGGGTCACGCACTTGCTGAGCAGCGCTTTGGTTCGTACGAAGATGTGAAAAAAATGGCTCGATGAATGGTTCGCAGCAAAAGAGGAAGATTTTTACTGGCGTGGTATTCATCAACAAATTGACCGAAAGATGGGAAAAAAAAAAGAAGGAAAAGAAAAATGTATAACAAGCGATGGGAGCATACTTTGAATAAAGCAATTTTTTATCATTCTTCCGAATTTAACATGTTTTTTTAGAAAAAAAAAATCCTGCATTTCATACTTGTACACCTTGGGTATAGACTATAAGCCTTGTCAAGGGATGATATAGCCTTTCGAAATAATATACAATTTTAACCACTTAAGTAAAACCCGCTGAACCTAGATCTTGACAATTCAAAACTAAACTAAGCGTATAATTGGAACGCTCCAGGGTACGTGCGAAAACTCCCAGTATCCCACTGGCAGTTAAAATCAGCGGTTCAATAACACATAGCCAAAACTCCTAGAGAATTTTCTAGATGCAGCAGCCCACACATTTAAACCCTTGTCAGAACAATATACATGGTCCTTATTGACCCAATCAAAGTAGATGACTCACCGTCCTAAGGCAAACATGTTAGTCATATACGAGAATAATTGTTAGCATGTCGCACATTGTAAATTTAAATATTTACGACACAATATAAAATATAAAACATGTACAACAAGCACGGCCTAGCATAAAAGACAAATAAACTTAAGAAAAAATTTTAATTCGGTTCTGGGAAAAAGTCCAATTTAAGAGTCCTAATAATGTGGATTTGATTAAGGAAGTTGGGGCGTTATACGAAAATAATGGAAAAATACTTTAATGTTGATTTTTATTCGATAAGTTAAATAAGTCTAGAATTTTTCGTAAAAAAATTTCAAGACATTTAGGAAGCTCTTCATTAAATAAATCAATTTTAAAAAATACATGGATCCTTATGGAAAACGTGTCCAATGTTTAATGCAGCAAACGTACATTTTTTTCATATCACAAAAATAAAAAAAATTTGAAAAATATGAAATTTAAATATATTATACATCAAAATTATGATGAATATTTTAAAAAAATTCAACTAATTAGGAATCTTTTTATGAACGAAACATTATAATATTATCAATGATTTCGAGCAATAACCTATATCAGGTGAATGAAGTGGCATCACCGCATTGAGAATAATAGAGGGAAATTCAAATGCTGTCTATGTTCGACGATATGTTACATCTATATGAATCGTTAATAACGCAAAGTATGTAAATTTTTTAATAAAAAAAATAAAAAAGAAACAAAATGTTTCATTTAGAATGCCTTTATTTATTCACGTTAGTAACAATTTCTAGTAGTTATAAATACTCAGCGTATAGTAATCATCGAATGTTACTTGCAGTGTTTTGTGATAAAATATCTTGACCCCGAATTTGCTTCGTAGTTCCCTTCTTCTTCAGCAGTCAAATTTCAGCAAGCTCAGTTAAAGGTATGGCTGGGAACATGGGGGGGGATTCGATGGAAATAGCGACGAAATTAGAATTTTTTTCAGAATTGTGTTTGTCTTATTCATAATACCCCCTTACCCGCTTTTTACGCGCAATTTCGGTATTGTTTTTGCTCTTGATAATAAGGCTTGAATTAGATCCTGAGGCCTGAAAATAAAGAGAAATATAGCTATCTGATATCCATGTAAGAAATAAAGAAAATTTTTAAAACGAGATTTGTATTTTATTTACTAGCCGTGCCCGCGGCTCCAGCTCGCGTGGGCTTGATTCACCTTTATCGTCACTGCTTATTCATTATGTTTATATTATCATATAGCTCGAGGGGCCCTTAGAGGCCCATGGCTTGATTGCATACTTGCCTCCACTTCTTTTTGTCTTCCTGTTAGTTTTCCCACATGGTGCGGGATTCCTATCAACTCCGGATCTTGCTTTTACTGCCTGAATCCATGTAGATCGAGGTCTACCTTCTGACCAAACCACTTCCTCTTATTAGGGCTTGCTTTGCCTGTCTTCTTCCTTCATTTTTGCCACAGTGTCCCAACCATCTATAAATCGCTGGCTTCTTATGATTTTGCTTATTTATTCTCCACAAGTCCCCTCTTCTTTCCTTCCTCCGTATATTCTTCTCAAAGCTTTTCCTTTTCTCACATCTCCAATGTCTCCTTTTCTCTTGCATTCAGTTTTCCACGTTTCGCATCCATATGTTACCGTGGGTCTGGACAAACTGTCAGTATGTGATTCTTTCTTTTGCCTTCTCTTGATACATTCTTCTTGATTTAAATATTGGATTCATTGTCCCCGAACATCTTTGTCCCTTTCGCTATTCTTTCTTGTATCTCCGTCCTTTCTTGGGCCACATACTCCCAGTTAATTAAAATTTGTCTACTTTTTCAAACATATATATTTTCCCTAAGTTGTTTATTATATCTAAACTATTTTTGTTGTTTTTATTATCCTTCTTTGTAATTTCCTTGTATTTTATTTTTCCTCATTTATCTTTAGTCCTCTCATCCTTCCCCTTTCTTCTATCCTACTTTTGGCTTTTTTCAGGTTCTCTTTTGCTCTTGCAATCACTGCTTTACAGTCATCCGCATAGGCCAAGCATTGGCAGGTTTTGTTGGTACATCATTCATTTGTTTTTATTTTTGACTCCCGAATTATCTTTTCTAGTACCAAATTAAATAGACATGTCGACACTTAGGATCCCCCTATCTTGGAATTTTTAGTTCTTCCATTTATTTTGTAGAGTCCTCTATTTACAGAGTCATATGCTTCTCTGAAATCCACAAAGACCAAGTGTAGTGCCAAATGTTGATCTGAGCTATTATCTTGGATTTGCTTAATCGAAAATGTCTGTAACCGATCTATTTTTCCTGAACCCACACTGGTACTCTCCCAGAATAGTCTGCTTTCTCTTCTAGTCTGTTTTTGATAGTCACCACTACTATCTTGTACACGACATCCAGTAAGGTTATTGATCTATAATTAGCACATATAGCTTTTTTTTCCTTTTTTGTATATTGGACAAATGAGCGACTCTCTACAGCTCACTGGCATCTTTTCTGTTTTCTCATATTTCTTGCACTAACCGTCATATTTCATTTTTCCAGAGTACTCCTCCAGTAGTATTTATTATTTCAGCTATTATACAATTTCTACCCGGGGCCTTATTTTTTTTTGAGTTCTGAGTATTTCTCTTTATTTCTTCTATTGCAGGGTTTGTTTGTCCCCTCCGGCCCTTCAGATTCATTTTGCTTCCTATTTCTTCGTTCAACTCCTCATTTTTCGTCTTCATTTAATGTTTCTTGAAGTATTCCGCCTATCTATTCAGTCTTTCTGCCAAGCTTACTGCTAAACATCCATCCTTTTTTCCTACATATTAGCATTTTGTCTCTGTTATTCCCTTTGTATTTTATAAAAAAAAAACACGTAAATCGGATAAGTGAATCTCGCGTGATAAGCGCACTAACGGACAGACCGACAGAGAGACGTTGCATTTTATGTATATTATAGAATATTATAGATAACCTGGCCAGAGAACAAATGTATGAATTAAAATAAAAAATACGTAAATCGGATAAGTGGTTCTCGAGACGTTGCATTTTATATATATTATAGGTATCTTTGTTATATGATATTGTTTCATATTTAATGGTTTAGGCAGTGTATTGCAAGAGAATGCGCTAGCGGCAAGCTTTTTTTCCGACTTGATTCACTATTATCGTCACTGCTTTATTCCTTATGTTATCTAACGTGAATAAAATATAGCCTATTACCCTATCCAGAGCAACTTATGTATGTTTAAAAAAAAAGCACGTCCGTAAATCGGATAAGTGGTTCTCTAGTGATAAGCGCACTAACGGACAGACAGAGAGACGTTGCATTTTATATATATTATAGATTGTATACGGCAAACATTTTCTAGTTCATACTATTACTATACAGTAAACAGCTGATTAGTATGTAAAAAAAACACTACTCCAATCTGGTTACTATAAATTAATAGAAATTTCATGATAGCGAATCGAGTCTATATAAATATATGATTTGTTAAAATAAAAGTTAAATTCATGTACAATTAAGGCCTACAATAATTTTTTAATATTATCTTCATTCCCTATTGTTAGATCGCGTTCAATTTTAGCCCATTTAGTGTGCAAACTTTGTTTAGCAACTTTTTCTCCATAATTGTTCCGATTTCCCGTTCATGTCTCTTGAAAAGTTTCGAGTCCCACAGTTGGCACATCTCTACATGCAGTAACTTGTTTAGATTGGTATAACCCATTCCTGCATGCAAAATTCCTAAAATCAAAAATATAGCTACTTTATAGTTATATTTTAAACCATTATCGTATTAATATTATATTTCAATTATAAATTATTAAAATACGAATTCATATTCATAATGCTCTTCCCTAGTTTTTTCTTGTATACGCATTCTCATCAGTAGAAACTGTGTTTATTTCTAAACATTTGCAACACCTTATTGTTGATATTGAAGCAAAACCCTTTCGTGTTTCATTGATTGTGTCACATAATGATAATGTTTTTTAACAAGACTAGATTACGGCCTAAAGTTTGAATGTTGACAATACGGCGGCCACAGCCCGAGCGGTTAGAACTGTCATTATCACTGTTTACCATTCGTCTTTTTTTCGCCACATTTCCTTTGACTCAATCTTTGGTGATAAATTACTTCGGTACAACATGTTTTCTCTTCACCAAATATATATATTTTTTCCATTTTTTGTCACGAATTCCGCATTTTTGTCTTTATCCATTTCTTAACGTTTTACTCTAATGAAGTCATTACAATACTGTTTTTAGAAACCCTGAATATGCCGCAATCTCATGTTGTCACTTTTTAATGAATATACTATTTATTTTGATTTTTTCGCAACAACATATAGCTCAATAAATACTATATAAATTTTGTAAACATTAATACGTTACAGTATACTTAGATCTTCCGTTTTGTATTTTTCTTAAGTTTGGACCCTAAACGTTCAAAAGTTTAGTAGTCTATTCATATAAAAAAACTCTAATATAATAATACAAACATAATCCAAAAATAATCTCAAACGTACCCCAGGTCAGTAATATATAATATCAATTACTTATTACTATATACTTCATAAAAAAAAAATATAAATGTAGGCTTACGACAGTTAAATACTAATTAAGCTAACGCAATTTTACTTTTGGTTTCACCTACACCACCGCAAAACTTCCTTAATATCATTCCGGGTCATTTAAAGCATTTGCACAGATATTAGGACGGGCGACAGAACAGAGAAGGGCAATAGGAAATAAAATCGTCGTAAAGTGATTTCGATTCATCCGACTTTTATGAGTAGAATACGGCTATGCTAAGGCGCCGAGATGGGCTAAGGTATGTTTAAGAGGATTACTTCTCTTTAGTACAATTTACCTCGGCCCGGCTCCCCCTAAACAATTTTATACAATTTTGGAGCGGCTTGTTTTTAGTGTTCCGTACGGAACACTTATAAGATCACTTCGGTGTCTGTCTGTCCGTCTGTCAGAAAGTTGAAATTTGGTCCTACCCCATACCCCCCCCCCCCCCACAATAGGAATTGATGGCCTCATCAAAGCCGTGTAGTTTTGAAAGTCAAATTTTGACTTGAGGGCGTTAGTTGTGGGGGGGCGAAATCGAAGTGAAAAAAAAAAACCTTTTTTGTAGTAGGTCGAGTGTGGTGTCAAATGGAAAGCTTGTCCCCCCCCCAAAACACGAGTAATATATATAATATATATATCTTTATTTATATATATATTATATATATATATTATATATATATGTTATATATATTAGAGTGGACCGGATCTCATAGGGAGGGGGGAAAAAAAATGTCGGAATCTTGTTCGTTTGGACCCCACAAAACGATTTCCCCTTTCCAGATATTGAGATAGCCGAAATTTGAGCACGATTAAACGACGTTAGTTAACCCGTGCCGCTCGTCGCTCAAAGTTTGAAAAAATCCAAATTTTTGGCCAAAAAGCTGACATATGGAGCCATAACTCCAGAACGGTAAATAATAGAAACACGCTTAATATCTCAAAAGAAAGCTTAATGTTGTTCTTCAAAATTTATATTCTTTACATAATTGTTGTTATTTTAAGTCAAACCGAGTTACAACGCCTTTAGCCCCAAAAACGTGACCTGGTTACCACTAGGAGTATACTTCGTATATTTTGTTATTAAGTGATAAATTTTGCTTTTTTTTTGGTATATTTTTGAGTTTTAAAGTAGAAATATAATAAAAAAACAAGTAATACTGATAAGTCTAATGACATTTTTTATTTTAAAATATAAAAATTAGGTTAATATTTAATACATATACATAAACAGGACACAGAAAAGATACGTGTGACTTAGTACCTTCATGAGTTGATAATTTTACATAGTTATCTAATCTATTTCTAGAGCTTTTGTTAAAGTAGTTTTTGAAACGTCAGGATATTAATGCCTTCGGCATTTACTTACAACTTGCAGGACATATTGCTTTTGTCTTCATCTTTTGTCAGTATAGGTCGTTAAAGTCGGTTATTAATTGTAACACCACCGCTCACAGGCTCCCATATCATTAACTACTTTTAATGTTTTGACAATTAGTCAATCCTTCTTGAAAAGTCATTATTTTGACATTATTTGCAATTACTTCTGGAGTTAGCTGCTTTTGTATTAGATTGTCACTGATACCTGTGTCGTATTTCCCTTTGTCTATCTTGGGCCACGCATGTGAGAAATCTCTTGAAAATATCTGGATGAGGTCCAGTGGTTGATCCCACTTTTGTGTCGAATACGCCCTCTTAACACAGAATTTCCAAGATATGGTGACGGCAAGCTAAGTATAACAATTCTCATTCCTAACATTTGCTCCAATATGACGCATGCTCCTTTGAGGTCCTTTCCGTGTTGGATGCTGTAGTGTCGAAGCACATCGCCTTGACGGTGTTGAGAAGACCCCATTCATGTAGGCATTCATATACGGCTTCGGCTTGCTCCTCTCCAGAAGCTGTTTGCTGTTACAGGAACTCCCAGCAGCTGTTTCCTTCTTCGCCATATGAATTAGCCATAGCTATTCGCTCACATTGTTCATTTTTCTAAAACACCGGTTTAAAAGTTTACCGTCCCAATAGACAACCACGGGCTCTTTTTCAGGAATGTTTACTTTATCAAAAATTTTTTTATTATATTGTTTCTCTGAACATTTGCCTTCTATCATGTAATAAAGTTTTCGAGACTTTGTACTCAAGAGGGTCAAGGTTTAGTGCTTCTAGAGTTGCTATTAAAAAATTCTCGTGGCATTTCTGTCTGATACCTTACCATCGTAGTTCTGATCCAAAATGGACACAAATTTCATGTTTAAAATCTCCTTTAACGCCCCTTGCAAATGAAAACTTTTTTCATCCCTCTTGCTCTCAGTTGGTCCTGGATCTTCTGCAGCTTCTTCAGGATGTCTCATTTCTCCTCCAAGACTCTCAAGTTCCTGGTAGGATGCTGTCCTCTTCAGTGTCTTCTTCTCCTTCTTTTCGAATTGTCTTCATCATCCGTTTCTAGAAAGCAACAAAAGAAAGAGAAAAAAAGACTATAAAAACTTGTCGTTTTAGCAGAATAGTAATAAACATAGGTACTAAACTTACCTACCTTCTAATTATCAAAAGGTATTATTTAAAAAATATAAACTCAATCATAAAGATGCCAAAATCATGCTCTCATGTTACAATTTTCTTCAATTATAATGAAACTATTTACTTATTTGTTTATTCTATTTTTTAGAATACTAATAAAAAAAAAAACTCACCAATATCAAAAGGTTGGCTTCTTGGATTTTGTCGCCCGCTTTCATTTTTGCAAGTTCCCTTTTGCACCTTGATTTCTTCAGCTCCGAGACAACTTGAGATCCACGTCCCAGTAAGGGAACCTGGGCGCGCCCTTCTTGACTCTGTTTCACGAGAATGAGAAAGCCTTATCTTTCTTGCACGATTTACATCAGAGCCAAGGCATCTTGTAGAGCAAAATAAAATGTGTGTCTAGAAGTATTTTTTCACAATCTGTTTCAACAAGTTGGTTTAAATTTGTCTCTTGGCCGTTTTCGATGTTGTCTTCCGGTCTTTTTGAAGATTCTCCTCCACTCGGCGTTGTATTGTTTTTTTCCAGCTTTGTAATTGCATCTTGCTCATGTTTATTCGGGATTCTGAGCTTTGCTTTCGTGCTCCTTCCCAAAACCCAATCCCCCCCTTGAACACTATCTCGTATTGTAAGTTTTGATGCTGATTCGAGCGAAGACAGTTTAAATTTCAGGCGTACGTGAGGGAGAGTATAAATTAAAGCACGCAAAACCTTGACGATTTGAGGTTAGTTTTAACCAACCGGTGATCCTGGTGAATGGTGATAGCCCACAAGCAATATTTTACCTTGGTCCGGCTTTTGTACACCTGATGTGATGCCGATGTTCAGAGGCCAATAGGTAAATAACGTTAACCTGGAAAAGAAACAAAATAATATTGCCAACTTTAATTTCAATAAAATGTTTTCAAATGTTCTTTAAAATAAATACTATAATAGTTATAAAAACAATAACACAGACACTTGGAAATTAAAAAAAAAAAAACGTCAAAATATCTTCACTAGATAATTGTTCGATCTAACCAGCTCAAAGGCACTTTAGAAACTAAACTGAATAAATAAAAGGTCGGTTGTACGCTGAAGTAAAATCACCATCCCTAAAATAGAAATTAGATTCACCCTCCTTTTTACCTGTCAAACGGGTCTTTCTTTGGTAAACTAGTCAGGTAATCCCCATATAATAAAAGATTAAATTTGAACAAAAGGCTCTTTATGTTTGAAAATTGAGTTCCAAAATACTTTTTAACAAAAAAATGTTAATTCCGAGACACATTATGTAAAAACCCGTAAAATTCTTAGAATACTCCCAAACTGGCTCCTACTGGTACCAGGTCACGTTTTTGGGGCTAAAGGCTGTTGTAACTCGGTTTGACTTAAAATAACAACAATTATGTATAGAATATAAATTTTGAAGAACAACATTAGCTTTCTTTTGAGATATTAAGCGTGTTTCTATTATTTACCGTTCTGGAGTTATGGCTCCATATGTCAGCTTTTTGGCCAAAAATTTGGATTTTTTCAAACTTTGAGCGACGAGCGGCACGGGTTAACGTCGTTTAATCGAGCTCAAATTTCGGCTATCTCAATATCTGGAAAGGGGAATCGTTTTGTGGGGTCCAGACGAACAAAATTCCGACATCGATTTTTTGCGGTCACCCTAATATATATATATATATATATATATATATATATATATATATATAATATATTTATATATATGTAAACTTGCGCACACTTGTCTTCGTATTATTTTAAAAAATCGCGAAAAATCGCTGTCCTCCACCTTATCTCGAAAAGTTACTGATGAAAAAATTTGAAAAAATTCTGGAATATTCTCCAGGGGTGTTAGATTGAAGAAAATTATCACGAGTGCATTACCTTTAATAATTTATCTGGTATATAAAAAAAACAAAAATTTCAAGGTCATTAATTTTCAGTAAAGATTGGAAACAAACTTTGGTGAAAACTCATTTGGGTGTGTTTTTGGAAGTCACTGATCATTTTATCCACCGTAACAATATTTTTATTTTAAAAAGCAATCAACGTACGGAACACTAATTGTGCAAGTTCAACTTGCACTTGATGTTATTTTTAAAATAGTTTTTTTGAAAATATAACTATAATTGTGCTCTGACATTATCTAGTAAACTTAAAAATTATCCTGTATATTGTAAAAGTAAAATAACAAGTTCATTATGTTAAAGCAAAAATTTCATAAAAACAGT
>JAHKBH010003836.1:0-12725 GCA_019049505.1 Pachyrhynchus sulphureomaculatus
AAGAGAAAGAGAAGAGAAAGAAAAAAAGAGGCAATATAAAGCGCGGATGAGCAAAGCAAAATTCAAAGCAATAATTGTGTTTTTTGACATTAGTGGGATTGTTCACATCTGATTGGGAGTCTGAAGGTCAAGTGTAAAACAAATTTACTATAAACAGGTTTTGATCACCCCTGGTGAACGAGTGAGAACAAAAAGACCTGAAATGTGAAAGAATCAGTCTTGGATTCTCCATCACGACAACGCATCAGCGCACAATGCTCTTTCAATTAAGGAGTTTTTAGCGAAACATGGAATCCCCGTGTTGGAGCATCCAACCTACATTTCTTTTCTTTCCCAAAGTGAAGAGTGCGTTGAAAATAACCCGTTTTGACTCCGTGACTCTGTTGGTGCAGTGAAAAAAAAAAGCGGCGCAGGTCATGATGAACCTGTCAGAAACCAACCTAAGGCACTGTTTCCAACAATGGAAAATTCATACGGAGCAGTGTAGAGAATAGATAAGGAGTGTATATTGAAGGGAATTAGAGTTTTAATGTCAAAGTTCAGAAAAAACAAGTTTTTATACGTTCAGTTCGGTTATTTTTCTAGCCACACCTTGTATATTTTTTTTAGTATAGACTTTTTAGAAAGTTACTTCATTTTTTACTTATCAGTAGTGTAGATAATATTGGCACAAAAGTTTGAGGTTCATTTAAGTCTTCTGACTGGCCCTGTTTGAGGGCTCAATTATGAAGGTTTTTGTATTTCATTTTGATAACAAGATTTACTAGTTTTAAAGATAGTAAACTATTTGCATAATATCCTATATATACAGTTGGTACAAAACTAGGTGTTAGCATCGGTGAAATTTTAGCCTTACCTTAAATGAATTAGCTCCCCCAACTTTCGGCTGGCAGTGATGATCGTAACTTGTTATAGCTGATATCCAAGTTACGTAGATGCACCAACTGACAGATGTCAGGAGGTATGCGGTGTAAGCAGTTGTTTTTAAGAGTTAAACCTGAAATGGAAAAAATAAATAGATCAAATGATTTAATAATTTTGAGGGCTAAGATGGTCCCATTATATACATATAATATATATATATATATATATATATATATATATATATATATATATATATATATATATTTATATATATATATATATATATATATATATATATTATTAACAACCAGCAATATCAGTTTCGTAAGCAAAGATTAACAGGAGATCTTCTAACTTCACACATATTTGGAACAATGCAGCTGAAAATTTTGGAGAATCTCAAGCGATTGCACTTGATTTATCTGAGGTATTTGACCGTGTTTCGCATGACGGATTGTTGCTGAAGCTACGCTCTTATGGTATGTCTGAACAGTTTTGTTTATTGCTCTCGCGTTTTCTTAGACAATTCTGTACGAGTGCCGTGTCTCTTTCTGAAAAGGACCAGGAATCCAATCTAAAGCTTTGCAGATAACAGTTTGCTTATTTCCTCATTTACTTTGAACGCTTGAACATCGGCTACTCATGCAAATATCTGCAGGCAGCAAGAAATAGTTTAACTTAACCAAGACCTGGAAGAAATTCCATCTCGAGTAACCAAGTAGAATTTAACGCTACAAAAACCCAGGTGGTAGTTTTTTTAAAAAAAGTTAATGATGCGGATTTGCCATAGTTATGTCGGAACATTCGATTCTTCTAGCATGAATTTTGTTGGGCGTTAACTAGTGAGCAAATAGTCTTGGCATAACCATGATACTCAATACTGTTTCTTCATGCTAAATTATACAAAAAATTGTCTTACACACGTCGATAAATAATGATATAATAAAAAAAAATGTAGCCACTACACTGATCAAAGTAATAAGAATACTACACACAAATATATATATATATATATATATATATAATCTATATATTTATATATATATATATATATATATATATATATATATATAACATATGGCAACACTGTGTTGACGAAGTGATACATGAACGTAAAGAAGTACAAACCTGTATCAGTCGCGATCGAATCGAGTCAGGTACGGACGTGTCTGTGGCTTTATGGACTGTGATTGTTTGTTTAACAGTTTTATACTACTCAGTTATTAGTTTATTTTGTATGCAGTGTTTTAAAAAAAGTAATTGGACTATTTTCATTATGGGGTAGAAAAGGCGATCTTTCACCATGTAAAAAAGCTGAAGTGAAGGCCCTTGTGATTGCGAAAAACATTTACAAACCGAGAAATATCACGAAGATTGGAGGTTTCTGAAGCTAGTGTACGACGCATAAAAAAGAAAATTGAGTCAGGGAAGGAATTAAGCCCGAAAAGAAAGAAAAGATGCGGTAGAAAACCAATTTTCACTCCACGGTCAGAGAGATGTTTGAAGAAAATTTGTGTAGAAAACAGATTTGCTACCACAAAGGTTTTAAAATCACAACTCCAGGATGCTAGCGTAAATGCTTCTGAGCGCACTGTTCGAAGAAAATTGAAAGAATTAGATTTTAAGGCCTGTCGCCCCGCCAGGAAGCCCAAGTTAACAGCTGCAATGAAAGCAAAGCGCCTGAAGTGGGCCAAACAATGGCAAGACAAAGATGTGGACTTCTGGAGATCGGTAAGATACAGCAATTTAATCAATAATTGATACATTATTATCATTTTCAGTTAAATAAAGCAAATAAACATGGAAGTTTTATATATTTTTCCTATTTTTGACAGGTCTGCTTCAGTGACGAAAGCACATTCGAAATTTTGCAGAATAAAGCTCAGTATGTGCGTCGTCGTCATGGATAAAAGTTTCATCCTGATTGTGTAGTCCCGACGGTTAAACATCCCACCAAAGTGATGATTTGGTAAGTCATCAGCGGCAAGGGCACTGGACGTCTGTACGTCCGTCAAAGGAATAATGAGGCAAGATCAGTACAAAGAAGTATTACAAAATCGGTTGATTCCGCAGCTCAGAGAATGGTTTCCAAATGGGGAACCATTCACTTTCATGCAAGATGGAGCTCCCTGCCACACTGCTCGGTCTGTTAAAGCTTTTTTGGCAGAAAAAAATATCCCTCTGTTGGATTGGCCCCCATTGAAAATGTGTGGGAGCTGATGAAAAGGGAAGTGGCTAAAGATGTGATTACCAACAAAACCCCGCTCCTAGAAAAGATTATTCATGTGTGGAACCATCATCCTCAAATGCAGGAGACAGTACAATCTTGCATTGATAGCATGCCACGCAGAATTAAAAGCTTTGATAGCGGCTAAAGGTGGCTCAACTAAATATTGACTTTTACTAACATTAATTTCACTTTTCTTTAAAACTTAATAAACTTATGCTTTTCTAAATTAATGCTGTTTTATTTATGTCAAATAAATAGGTAATTGATTGGATAATATAAAAATAAAAAACAAATCAATTTAAAATAATAAAACGGTACAATATCACTCGGTAATTAATATTTTACATGAAATCTTGCAGTGCGTCTAATAATTTGGCCAGGGACTGTATATATATAATTTCTATTACTATGCCATTTAAACTTAAGAAAGAAACATTAAGACAGTATGGAAACAAACTCCTCAAAAATAAAACTCAAAACCAAACTTAAACCCTAAAACCTATAACAGAGGTACCCGTTTATGGAGTCAAAAGCATTTTCTATCGGAATTTTTTTAATTTTTTTTCAAATTCCTTGTCTGGTAGATCTCTAATATTTTGAGGTAATACATTAAAAAATTTAATGGCCCGGTACCCAGGTTCCGTTTGATATTTCTTCAGCCTCCGATATGTTGCAATTAGATTCTCCTTATGCCTAATGTCATGATAATGCACATCTCCATAGCGTCTGTAGGAATGCACGTATTGCTTTAAGAACCGGAGATTCTCAACAATGTAACTGTGAAGAAACCGTTAAAATTCTGGGCGATACAAATGACTGTCGGCAGTCATCTCTGAAACCAAGTCCATTCAGTATCCTCAGTGCCTTATGCTGCAAGCTGAACACTAAATAGGTCTGTGTAGAGTGTCCCCAGATGAGAATGGAATAAGCAAGATGAGCGTGAGATATTGAGTATTACTTGCTGATTTACACAGTGTGCAAGATTACAGAGTACAAAAAGATGTTTGCTCAATTTTTTTACACATCTTGCTTATGTGTGCACCTCAATGCAGCTTCGGATTTAAATATACACCCAAAAATCTCACCTCACCCGCTCCCTCATTCAAGCTATACACCTTTCAGTGAAAAAATAACCCGTTTGGTTTTTGTCGCTATTCAAAGCCAGTCTATTTACAACAAACCACTGTTTAGTCCTCTCTCATGCCTCCAAGGACCCTTCAAAGGATTCCTCAATTGTATTAATGATGCATGCATGGCAAAAAAAGCTTCCCAAAAGCTGGCAATATTATTTCTAACTAGAAAGCTTTACACTCCACAACTCTTAATTTTGTATAAAGCTTAAATTCGACCAATGATGAAATACTGCTCCCATGTTTAGGGTTGTGCTCTCAAATATACTCTACATACTGGATTGTACTCAGAAGAAAACTGTTCGCCTGATTGGCAACCCAACATTCACCAACAACCTCGAGCCTGATCTACAAGTATTTTATGGAAAATGTTTGATGGATGTAACCTGCTTAATTCCTCCCAGAGCGATGTATGGCAGGAATACCCCTCGCGCTTATACATCACATCTGTATGAACTTCAGCTTATACAACCGTTTTTTCAAGCAGTCTCTTATATGGAGAAACCTCATCCCTTTGAAATGATTTACTCAGGACTGTTTTGACATTGAATACAATTTACAGCGATTCATAACCAACGTGCGTTACTTTTTTCTGCACACGTGTCGCTTCTGGAGAGCTTTAGGGATTTCTTTGCAGCACATGTACTCTGCCCATAAAACACGCATTCCCAAGTCCACTTCTGTTATTTATGCCATATCTCCAAAATAGACTGGTTCTACTAATACAAACGAATATTAAGAATATTTAAAGGTAATAGACCAAGAGGGCGACCCGAAATTTTGATCTGTCGATTAACCATCTGCCTAGTTGTTCATTCGATCGGGCGAGTCGAATAAAAGCCGTTAATGTTGATTTTGCGGCTCCCGTGTCCTGGAATGCCTAGATAAGGCCCAAAGTGCTACATCCAAAAATGGACTATCGTTTAACTACTTCTTGAATCCAATACCATAACATTTGTTGAGGCAGACGTCGCCGAAACTGGACCCAACATTAGGACCAAAAATGGACTGTCATTCAACCACCACATAAAATCAATAAATTTAGTTTGTTCGTGATAAAATAAGAGGAAACCTGCCAAAGGGATACGACGCCAATGCCGGAGGACAAAACTGGACCCGCTTTTTCCAGGCAAAAACAGTAGTTTTTGGCTGGAAAAAGCTAACGTTAAAGCCTTTAATTTGACCCGCCCGATAAAATGAACGAGTAGACAGACTAGTCGACAGGTCAAAATTTAGGGTCGCCCTCTTAATCTGAAAGTATAATTTGCTGGCTAAAAAATATGTAAAAATGTATATAACAAAAAAAAACTGGTTGCCCAATAACTATGAATTTATTAATACTCCAATATCAGTGGTAATATTTACAAGTACAGCCCTGAAATTTATACTGCACTTTTATTAAATTTACCAATATATCAAACATAATTGTTTATTATAACTATTATATATAACTTATCGTGACACTGTTTACAGACAAAGTTATTAATTACAATTATTGATATGATTTTATTTGTAGCAAATAAACCTGTTTAATTATATCACCTGATAAAATAAAATAAATATTTTTTTATGTGTTAAGAACCAGCAAATTCTTCTATTGAATTGTGTATTTACTGGTGAGCATGCCTTCATTATTTAAATGAACCCATTAGAGAAAGACGGCTTAAAACTGCTAGATCCATCACTGAATATAAGTATTAAATGTTAAAAAAGGCACCATAATAAAAAAAAAATAAGATGGCAGGATACAACGAATTGAACTAAGACGAAGTATGTATTTCAGCATTTTACCCGCTCTTCTCTAACTACGAGGCTGGTTTGAAAAGTCCGTGCAAAAATAAAACTACTTATGTGTTTGGGGTAAATCTTTTTTATTTTTCGACATAATCTCCTTTTAGGCCTATACACTTCGTCCAACGATGTTCTAGTTTGTTGATCCCTTCCGAATAATAGGATTCTGCAAAATATCCATTAGTGTCTGCAATCACCTCCTCGTTTGAATAAAATCTTTGTCCCCGCCAGCCATTTCTTCAAATTGGGGAACAAATAGTAGTCCGAGGGAGCCAAGTCTGGAGAATAGGGGGGATGTCAAACGAGTTGGAATCCTATTTCCATTAATTTTGCGACCACAACTGCTGAGGTGTGTGCTGGTGGTGCGTTGTCGTGATGGAAAAGGACTTTCTTGTGGGCCAATCGGTCCAATAACGATGAATAATATTCACCTGTAATAATTTACCCTTTTCCAGATAGTCGATGAGGATTATCCCTTGCGAATCCCAAAAGACAGTCGCCATAACCTTTCCGGCCGAAGGAACGGTCTTCGCCTTTTTTGGTGCAGATTCCCCCCTTGGTAACCCATTGTTTAGATTGTTGTTTGGTCAAAGGAGTATAGTAATGTATCCATGTTTCATCCACAGTGACCAAACCACGCTTAAAGTCCTCCGGATTCTTCTGGAACAGCTGCAAACCATCCTTGCAACACTTCACACGATTCGTTTTTGGTCAAGCGTGAGCAATCGCGGCACCCATCTTGCGGATAGCTTTCTTATGTCCAAATGTTTATGCAAAATATTATGTACCCGTACCACGCACCTTAACTCTTCTGTCATCCATCACCATATCATGGATTTGATCAATGATTTCTGTAGTCGTAACCTCCACAGGCCGTCCAGAACGTTCAGCGTCACTTGTGCTCATATGGCCAGTCCGAAAATTTTGAAACCACTTTATAAACTGTTTCTAAATCGAAGGTGCAGAGTCACCATAATGTTTATCAAGCTTCTCTTTAGTCTCCTAAGGCGTTTTGCCTTTCATAAAGTAATGTTTTAATCACCACACACGAAATTCTTTTTCGTCCATTTCTTGAAAATCACTCGACTTCCTTGATTCACACGAATGCCAAACACAAAGAAATAGACCAATATGGCTGAAACTTGGTGTGCGTTCATTCAAGAGATGCTACTAACTAAACATGACCTCGATACGCGCCGGTGGTGCCATCTCTCGGACTTTGCACGGACTTTTCAAACCAGCCTCGGTATATATTCCTGAGGAGGATCCGTTGAAAAAAGCTACCTGCTTTTAACCGCTGACTGTATCAAACACTTTGTCGACTCGAAAGCTGCTGTGTCAGTTTTTGATGGAGTAATAGGTATGCATACTTAGTACAATTCGTTGTATCCTACCATCGCATTCCGTAACATCTGGGATAAGTACCAGTAAATTCTGTTCTCTTGTTTGTTCACTCGTGATTCTCAGCTTCGCTTCCTTGAGAGAAAGCAAGTAGCCCATTCTAACCCAGAGATTGCAAACTATTTCAGAGGCAACGTAAATGTCGACGTTCGATACTTACGACCAACAGACATTCTACCACCAGATTAATTAGACACAACTTGGACTACCCTTGATTTAGTTTTAGGTTGAGGGCCCGTAGGTAGTTGACCCACTCCTTCAGATTTAAGTGTAACAATATACACCCACTCACAAAATAAACACAACACCCCCAGCATTGGGGAATTAGGTTAGGTTAGATTTAAGGTAGGTTAAGTTAGGTTAGATCTAGCCATTAGAAAAATTAACCATAGAATTAAAATTCATCAAAACAATCTAAACACATAACAAGATCAGTCATGTAAAAGGAGTAAAGGGTCTTCCCCGGCTCACAAGGAGTTTTTAATGGGTATGCCAACCCTACAGGTTGGAGAGCCCCACATATCTGGAGCACTTTGGGGCACCCTTAAGGTGACGCAGATTGCTCCCGAATCCATAAGGCGGATTTCTCCTTAAAAAAAAAAATTCTCTTGTTTGTCAATCCTAGCCTGACTGATGAGCCGTGATACGGCGAAACGCGTGTCAGGATGGATTTGACGAATAAGAGAACAGCGGGTAAACTGTTGAAATATGGACTTCGTCCGTTTTCAGTTGTTTTACATTAATTAAAAAAAAAGTTAAGAAACATGCACATTTTTTAGTTCCTTCCTAAATGGAAGAAGCTGTATAATGTGATTTTTTGCATTTCTTCACGTTTTAAGATCAAATAGGGATAGCGATTCTTTAAAAAAAGATCGATTTTTGAGTCGCTTCTAATCGAAACCTGAAGAATCAATTCAAAAAAAAATCGAGACCTCAAAAATCGATTTTTTTCGACCTTCTTTATGGAAAAATGGAAAATCCTACAATCTATCGTTTTTATTTTACCTGTATTTACTCAGCTCTAATTTTAAAAAAAATTAACTATTAATAAGTATGAAAAAAGTTATTTTCAATGAAAATATCAAATTTTTATTTATTGAAAAAATAAAGGATGCAAGCTGTTATCATTCATATATAAGTTACAATTCCCAGTATTAAATAGCTAAGCTTTTGAGGAATAAAATTCTACTTAATCTACAGCAACCAAAAAAAGACGCTCACAAAGAACAGATGAATCGCACAATACACACATATTTAATGGCTGTTGAGCGAATGGAATGGTACATAAAGGTATTTTGTTCCTACCAGAAAGATATTGGGTTACACGTCAAGTGCACAACTGCCTAGGAAAATAGTGTTTAAATTGTTCATTTAAACCATGACCTTCCTGTACATGTGAATTATTTGCAGAGAGTCGTTTTTTTAACTAGTAAGTCCTGACAATCCCAAATGCCTTTTTCTTTGTTGCTTGTTCCTGCTTCTTCCTTATCTACAGTTTCGTTTTAAATTAATTGTTGTGCCCTTTGTACATAACATTAATGAATTTTTGGAGATCGATTTTTTTTCGCGACATTGTACATCCCTTTTGTACCTATAAAACCAACTAACCCTGGATAATTTTTATCCTCCATCTATGCAATCAGTCAGTGAGTTTATTGATAACTAACTGAAAAACTGTCATAAGTTTATCTTGGATGCGTTCATAGTTCAAAATAGTTTCAAGGAGGCATTGGGTTCATTAAAATTTTTTAATGTATACTGAACTTAGTCAAATATCTTGATCTCATCTCATCACTAAATTTTTGTTAATTAGGTGTGAAACAGAAGTTGAATCGAATTTCGATTTTAGGGTGTCTGAGATTGATTCACAAAAACGATGCACTGCTCAAGATCGATTCAAAAATCGATTTTTTTGGCCCTAAAAAATCGATTCTTTGATTAATCGATCTCAATCGCCATCCCTAGGATCAAGTAGGAGTCATCGACAGAGAGTGTCATCAATATTGGAGTTCCCCCAAGGCTCAATGCTGGCCTAATACTTTTTTAACATATATTAATCACTTTCCAGATATCAACAAAGCAACCACTGTGGCATTCACTGCCAATACAATTGGGAATCTCTTGAAGGTTCCTTGGCGGTACGAGAGAGGGCTAAACAGTGGTTTGATGTAAATAGACTGGCTTTGAATAGCAATAAAACCAAACGGGTGTGTTTTTAGTGTTCCGTACGGAACACGTTATCAAGATCACTTCGGTGTCTGTCTGTCTGTCACACCCCGATTTTCTCCGAACTATTTGACATAGAAAGGTGAAATCTTGGTAATAATATAGGGAATTGATGGCCTCATCAGAGCCAGGTAGTTTTGAGAATTAATTTTGACTAAGGGGTTAGTTTTGGGGGGTGAAGTCGGAAGTGAAAAAAAAAAATTTTTTACTAGGTCATCGAGTGTGGTGTCAAATGAAAGCTTGTGAAAACACGAGTAAAAAATATATATATATAATATTATACTTGCGCGCACTTTTCTTTGTATTTATTTTTAAAAATTCGCGAAAAAAATCGCTGTCCCGGGCCTCATCTCAAAAAGTACTTATCAAAAAATTTCGAAAAAATTCTGGAATATTCTCCATGGGGTGTAGATTAAACGAAAATTATCACGAGTGCATTACCTTTAATAATTTATATGGTATATAAAAAAAGAAAATTTTCAAGGTCATCAGATTTTCAGTAAAGATTGGAAACAAGTACTTTGTTGAAAACTCATTTGGGGTGTATTTTGTGAAGTCACTGATCATTTTATACCTCTGTAAACTGTTTTTATTTTAAAAGCAATCAACATACGGAACACTAATTGCACAAGTTTAACTTGCACTTGACCGGTTTTTTTTTTCATTAACAGTGGTGTATGACTTGAATGAAGGAGTGGTGTGAGGTGCGATTTTTGAGTGTATATTTGAATCTGAAGCTGCTTTGGAGTACACTCATAGACAAGATGTGAAAAAAAATTGAGCAAACAGCCTTTGTACTCTGGAAAACTTGGAAACACTGTGTAGCTCAGCAAATGTTGTGAAATGCCTATTCACTCAATATTTCACTCTTAACTTGCTTATTCCATTCTCTATTTGGGAACACTCTGCACAGATCTATCGAGTGTTCAGGTTGCAGCATAAGGCACTGAATGGAATTGTTTTTTTCCGACAGTCATTTGTATCAATCAGAATTTTGATAGTTCCTATATTCTTGAGAATATCCAGTTCTTAAAGCAATATGTTCATTCCTACAGAAGCCATGGTGATGTTCATTGTCATGTCATCAGGCATAAGGAGAATCTAATTTCAACATATTGGAGGCTGAAAAGATGTCAGACAGAACCTTGGGTACTGGGCCGTTAAATTTTTAATGTATTTAATGCAAAATATTAGAGACCTACCAGATAAAGAATTTGAAAAAAAGGTAAAAAAAAAATTTTTTTCTGGTAGAAAATGGCTTTTTACTCCATAAACGAGTACCTCTATTAAAGTATTAGGTTTGTAAGTTTGGTTTTGAGTTTTTTTAGTGGTGGGGGGGCTGGTATTTTTAGGAGTTTGTTTTCCATACTATGTCTCAATGTTTCTTTTTCTTAAGTTTAAATGGCATAGTAATAGAATTATATGTATCAACATTTGTGTAGTCATCTTATTACTTTGAACAGTATGGTAGCTACATTTTTTTATATCATTATTTATTGACATGTATAAGACAGTTTTTTGTATAATTTAAACATGAATAAACAGTACTGAATATAGTGAGTATTGAAACAAACACAGCCCTTCAATTCTGTTAGTCTGGCTGCTAATTAGTTGGCCTTGGATTAACTCGCAAATCGTATCAATTTCAAATTTAGTACACATATATCTTTGACAGACAGAAAGAAAGGACCAATAGTATTTGAACTATATCACTTTAAGGGAAGTGGATGATGAAAGGGTGTTAACATACTATGATTAATATCTAGAGCTCGGATAAGTTATTCTGAATTATGAAAAAGTCAAAAGTACTTTTTTTTTGAAATTGCATGTTTGCAAAGGGAAGTACTAGATACATCCCTTTACCTGATTTTTTTTAACACTTAGTAAATGATTTTTATCATATAAACTTTTTAAATTTTTTATTGGAATTTTATATACTCTTATTCAAAAAAACAAAACTTTTTACTATACCCAAATGAATATATGTTATAAGAAAATTGGTTTTTAGAGTTTGTTGTTAGAATTACTGTTAACAGCAAAATTTGTAGTTTTTACAGCAGTACTACAATTTTATCACTATATTTAAAAACATTTTAAGAATTGTAAAAGGAAGTGCCAGATGCGCATTGATCGGAGATACTAACCAATATTTCTTAAATTTTACTAGATAGAAAAGCTCTAATTCACAATCTATGAAATAAAAAACACACACAAACCAACTTTACCCGTCAAATGTGACATTTGAAAATAAGCTAGGAGTAAGATTACGGAATAGGTCCCTGTTATCTCCAGCTGCGGTCCCCAAGAAGATTTTTTACCACTCCTCCTGGTCTTCAGGGACATGTAAACCGGTCGGCTTTCGAATAGTGCCTGCATTGTATGAAGACGCTCCTTGTTGTTCATACTTATCTTTTTGTTGTTTCGGGGCATAATAAGATCCTAAAATGTACATAAGTTCATTAGTAAAAGAGTGTGTGTGGAATCAATGAAGGATGGGAACAGGGAAAGATAAAGGTAGTAGGACATCTGATTTTATTATAAAGAGAGGTATATGAAAGTAGTAAAGTAAATAGTTATAAACAAGTTCTATTGTTTTCTTTATTTAATTCAACCTTTTTAATTATTGTTTTTATTATTGATTTGTGATAAGGGCAATTATTATATTGTCTATCGTTAGTTACCTTGCTAGATACTAGAAAATTCATTAGATCTTTTGATTATTTGACATTTTCATATTCCATTGAATTATTTTAACTTAAAAATGATTTAAAAAATAAATGGTTGAACATGAATTTAATATTTTACATAAATCATAATTTAGGTTTGGAAAATCAAAATCTGAGGATTTCATGGTTGGGAACCTCTAAGAAACGAGACAAATTTGTTTCTTCCTTTCATTTTCTCCTCATTCAGAAAGAATCATCCATTGAAAAAAAAAATCCTTCGAAATTTTTGCATTTTCGTCATGTTTTCTTTAGGTCCCTAGATTATGGAAAACTCTAGGTTTCTCTATAGATAGTAATTGAAAGTCTGGAAAAGCCCTGTAGTTTTTAATTGAAATCATTTAAAAATTTTTGAATAGA
>JAHKBH010003837.1:0-7500 GCA_019049505.1 Pachyrhynchus sulphureomaculatus
TTTTTTTAAATAATACAAAGAAAAGTGTGTGCAAGTTCATCATCATATATATTCTTAAACTAGTATTCTCACAAGGTTTCATTTAATACCCCATTCGATGACCTGGTATCTTTTTTCACTTCGATTTCACCCCCCAAAACTAACTCCTTAACTCAACAGTTAGCTTTCAAAACTACACGGCGCTGATTGGTCCATCGGTCTCTATATTTTTGCCCAATTTCAACTTTCTATGTCAAATAGTTTCAGAGCAAATCGTGTGACGACCGACAGACACCGAAGTGATCCCATAAGTTTTCCATACGGAACAGTATCAAATTAAAACTCTGCATCTACGTACATACATACGAATCTGACAAATTTTTAAGAAAATACTTTAGTAGTTGATTATGTTTCTAATGATAAATTAAGCTTATTTGTTGATTTTTGTCTAGTTTCGAATTCTAATTCTATGAGCTTTGGGGTTTAATTATTTTCTGTTTAGAAATATATGTTGCAGTGTTTAGAGAAATAAATTTTTTTTAATGCAATCTCAGCTAATAAATCAGTACTATAAAAATTCCTGTTGTATCATTCAATGAGCTAATACAAATTATAAACTTCATGTTTAACGTATTTTTAAAAAGAATCTAAAAATGAAAAATTTTCATAAAAGATTTAAAATCAAACCGATACGTAAATAGTAGAGATATACTTAAAAATAGAAAATAAAAGTTATTTTGTGTAAACAAGATTGAGCTTTAAAATACATTATTCAATTAAACTACATACTTTTATTTACATTTCGTATTCACGAGTAAACATTTTTGTTTCCAATAACCAATGCAAATACAGCAAAGTGCAGTGTTTATATTTAGTCCGATACAATCAGCACGCAATATGCTGATATTTAAGGTATAAGCGAACACGAAGCCTCTTGAATACATGTAATGTATTCTTGTTATAGTTTAAGTTAAGTAAAAAAAAGTTGGAGCAAAGGTAAATGTAGTAAATACAAATATAGAAAAGAAACATTAAAATTTTACTTTAATTAATTATGAGGGTCAAAAGATGAATGAGCCTATAGTATTTTAAGGTTGTCGCTTTATATGAAAGGCGTGGGATAGTTAAATATTGTATATATTCAATCAAGGCGTCGCTTGTTTACATCGAAACAGGATCCAACATTAACACTGGAATCAAGAAAGGGCTACTGGAAACGATGAATTACGATTTAATTCAATGTAAGAGAAAATTTTACAATCTTCAATGGTTCACCGGCTTTCACTATATTATTAAAAGTCGAATCTAATGAAGTAAAATTATCCTATATAGGTTTAAATAATAAAAAACCGGTCAAATGCAAGTAGGACTTGGATCTAATATGTATTTTCAGGTTTTTTTCTTACTAAATAATGTATCATAGTTATAGCATCTTAGCTATCTAATAACCAATATATCAGCCTAGCTCAATCTAGAATCCAGTAATTAGAGTGTAAAACAAATATTTACTACCTAAATATTTGTTTAATTATAAACAAATGAAATATTTTTTTTATCTTGATACAGTAGCGATGCGCGAACAGTAATGTACTTGGAAGTATATTAACAAAACGTCCACCATTGTGTGGAGGAACAGAGCTTTCATGTGTTTTTTTTGTACCGAAAAACTTATCAACCGTAATGCACTCGTGATAATTTTCGCTCAATCTATAGTTTATTTAGATTATTCCAGAATTTCAAAATGTTTTGCTTAATATTTTTCAAGATATGGTGGGAGGACAAAGATTTTTGGTTATTTTTTAAAATAAAATACAAAGAGAAGTGTGCGCGAGTATTATATCATATACATTTTTGAACTCATATTTTCACAAGATTTCATTTGACACCCCACTTGATGACCTGGTAATTTTTTCACTTCCGATTTCACCCACCAAAACTAACCCTTCAAGTCAAAATTTAACTTTCAAAACTACATGCCTCTGATTAAGTTATCAGTTCCTGTATTTGTACCAAATTTCAATTTGCTATGTCAATTTTAGAAAATCTTTTAACTAATTGTTCATATATAAAAGACAAAATTTTAAAGTGTGTATGTTTTTGTATTTTGTGACCTGACTTGTTATTATATCCGTATGTTGACTGTGTTTGTGTTTTTGCTTGTAGAAATGAAATCTGTACCTAAGGAAAAAAAATTATTGAGAATTCCCATAACTATAGAACGAAACGTCAAATAAAAAAAAAATTATATATATATATATATATATATAATATATATATATATAATATATATATATATATATATATATATATATATATAATATAAATATATAAATATATATAATATATATATATATATATATATATATATATATATATATATATATATATATATATATATATATATATATATACATATATATATATATATATATATATATATATATATATATATATATATATATATATATATGTATATATATGTATATATAACATATATATATATATATATATATATATATATATATATAGTATATATAAAGAAAGAGAGGGATGTGGGACTATGCTAGAGGGGTTGCTTCGTAAATATCATCTTATGCATGGTTTTACGGTTAGAAATCTGAAAATTGTATTATTTTTAATTGCTTTGTATTATTTATAGAGAAACAAGAAATAATTTAAAGGTTAAGTTGAGAGTTAGAGGGGTTCTTTGTATATCATATTACACATCATTTTTGGATTCTTAGAGTGCAAAAATTTAAAAAGTGTCTATTTTTTTTTTATCACATACAAGAGGGTGAAGGAGTTACGGAGAAGGCTAGGATTGTTTTATGTATATCATATTATACGTCATTTTTAGTGTTCTCTGAGTCGAAAAATCAGAAAATTGTGATATTTTTGTAGTCAAATATATAAGGAGTTAAAGGGGAAAGAGAAACGCACTAAGAGGAGTTGCTTCGTATGTGTCGCCTTATATGTGGTCTCCAGGGTTCTAAGAGTCAACATTATACTATACTGTAGACATGTAAAAACGCATATGTCCATAGAAGAACCGGAAAAACTGAGCTAGACAGATCGATTAATTAAAAATTAATAGAATGTAGAAACAGAAAAATATCACACAGCAAAACTGAAACGCAATAACAGAATTTGAAACTACAGAAAAGGATTGCAGAATATGAGGTAAATGAGTATATGGCAAAACTGGAGTATGACTTGGCTAATTCGATTGTTAACAAGCATTGAGACTCAAAAAATGAAGAACACGTTACTGATCTAAAACGAACCTAACTATGTGTTGTGTATGGTTAAACAAAAACTATAAAATTGAGCAGTTTAAAAGAATTTGTTAACTTCGTTAACTCATCCATTAATAACATCAAAAAAGTGTCAATAGTAGTTAATTATCAATATGGCTATAATTTAGAGAATTGCATGAAGTGTTTGGCAAATAATAGTGATGAAAGTCAATCTACAGTTAAGCCAAATGCTTTGTTTGCAATCGATATGAATCATACTGATATATAGGCAAGATATTTTATTTTCGATTTTCGCTAAATTTATTGCATTACGTAACAAAAATATCTTGTGAAAAAATTAAAAAAAGAATTTAAAATTTTAACAAGCAATCTGTTAAAGCTATAAGCCGCATTCTAAAAATTATATATAAATTTATGATCCCTAACGACCTAATAATGTATTTAAGGTCATTTTAAGCTACTTAGATATTATTTTTAGAGGAAAAAAAAGTAATTCTCTAAAGAAATTTTTAGTATTTTTCTTCACTTTGTTCAAGCGTGAAAAAATTTAGTGTTTTGCAATATGAAGTGCTGAAGTTACTAATAATTATAATGATAATTTAGACATCTCCACCCCTAGAAATTAGAAAATTGTAAAACCATCGTTTTTTAGTAATAGCGATATTTTATTGTCCTCGAATAACGTGATTGATAATCTTGGGATTGATACTTTATATTGCCAGATTGTTAAAAGTGCCGCTACCAAGAATTGAGGAAAATGTAAGGTGTATTTTTTTAAGTCACACTGATAGTAAGTACTTAAGATCTTAAGACGATATGCATCGAATAGAGTTTTACATAATATCTAATTAGAATGAAATAAAAAAGATAAAATAAATATATTTTCTGGAAACAGGAGTGCCCCGATTTGATTTTATTAACTGAACAATGCCTGAAAGAAAACGAAATGAAGTCCCCTCATCAAAATCAAAAATGTAGGCCCCAAATGTAACGGAAAACTACGGTGACCAAAAGAAGGGATTTAATTTCTCTAGGCCAATCATGTGCAGAAAAATTTAAAATAATGGCCTTCAGTCCCGAATAGGGCTAAATCAAATCGATATTCCGAAATAAAATTTCGGAATATAGTTTGTTACTTGATTGGTCACTACAACAGAAACGTCGAGAATTTGCAAATGCAAAATGACCAACAAATAAAGATCCCATGAATGCTATATTCCATGCCTTTCCTCCTACGACCATAGTTTCTGAGCCTATACTCTTCATCAGGTAGGCTTTAGGCCACGGTATCGATCGTTAAGAACGGAGTACCGTGGAGAGCAAGTTGGAATCACTCTCGCTGGCTTATAACAATCATGGTACTTGATATAAACGAAGTACTACTCGTTGGGCAAGATACAGACTCTTGCGCCATCTGTTGAGCGTTTCGAACTTCGAAAGCTTGCTCAACTATATAAACCTAACATTGTTAGGAAGAATAAATCAAATCGATATTCTGAAATAAAATTTCGGAATATGGTTTGTTACTTGATTGGTCACTACAACAGAAACGTCGAGAATTTGCAAATGCAAAATGACCGACAAATAAAGATCCCATGAATACTATATTCCATACCTTTCCTCCTACGACTATAGTTTTTCTGAGCCTATACTCTTCATCAGGTAAGCTTTAGGCAACGGTATCGATCGTTAAGACCGGAGTACCGTGGAGAGCGACTGCTGTTGGCAGCATCAACTTCATCAAGCCACCTGATGGGTGATGAGTGAATTATTTATGCCACCTAATTTTTACTATTTTATTTCTTTTAATTTAATTATTTTTTATGATTCCTGAAATATTTAATTTGGAGGTCAGTATTTTGAATAGGTTGTTTGTCAATATAGTAGTAGGTAAATTCTCAACTTTGTTGATATTTCATAATCTAGTTCTACAGGCACAACTATTTTTTTTGAAGATAATCAGTCAAGTGCAAGTTGAACTTGCGCAATTAGTGTTCCGTACATTAATTGCTTGTAAAAAAAAAAAAAAAACATTGTTAAGGAGGTATAAAACGATCAATGACTTCACAAAACACACTCCACCGATCTTTACTGAAAATTGATGACTTTGAAATTTTTGTTTTCTTTATATACCAGATAAATTATTATGCACTCGATAATTATCGTTCAATCTACATCTTGTGAAGAATATCCCAGAATATATTCAAAATTTTTTGATCAGCATTTTTCGAGATTTCTTAAAAATGATACAAAGAAAACTGTGAGCAAGTATCTCATTATATATATTTGTGAACTCATGTTTTTACAAGCTTTCATTTTGCATTCCACTCGATGACCTGCTATTTTTTTTTCACTTCCGAATTCACCCTCAAAAGTAACCCCTTAAGTCAAAATTTAATTTCAAAACTACACGGCTCTGATGAGGCCATCAATTTCTATGTTAGTGCCAAATTTCAACTTTCTATGTCAAATAGTTTTGGAGAAAATAGGGTGTGACAGACAGACAGACGGAGGGACAGATGGATGGACAGACACCTAAGTGATCTTATAAGTATTCCGCACGGAACACTAAAAAAAACAAATGTTAATACAACGACCCTTTTTTATTATTCAAATTAATAGATGTGTTAAATAAATGATTTTATAGAAATGATCATTTTAGATTCAGATGCTTTAGTACTATAACAACGTAAATTATAATATTCTGAGAGATAAATAGTAAATCTAACGTTTGGCATCAAATTTAATCTATGCCGTAGAACAAATATTAACCAACGTACCAATGAAAACCTAATTAGCTGACGTATGTAAACCAGTCATGCATCAGCGGTCGAAATATCCCTTAATTTGCCACCTGGCGCTCCTTTCCAGTTTCGTAGTATCTATAGTAGCTTCTCGCCTTTAGTTTAACATACAAAATACTCGATTGCTGTTTACCTATTCACGGTAAGCAACGCTAACATCGTAGTATAAGACCTTCCAGATGCACATTGTGCTTTATGTGTATAATACTAACGATACAAAGCGATAGTAGCAGTTAAATGCAAACGCGTTGGGTTTAATAAAAGGAAAATTCAAGTTATATTAGTAGGTATATTAATATTCACATCTCATAGCACTTTAAATGTGTAAATAATATTTATAATATTTAAATTAAAATTATTTGTACGTTTTTTATTGCTTAACATCAATAAATAAAATAGTGAAATCGTGGTCTTGAGATTAGACTGTGTAAATAAGACAGACGCTACTACCAAAAAATTAGCCAAATCTTTATATTCATACAATTTTTAACACACACACACAAAATGCAGTATGCTTGAGATTACCGAAAGACACACAATTTCTTTACGACCTGGAGGTGTTTATATTTATATATTTTAACAACAGTATATAGTACGGTTATTAAGATTCATCTCGGGTCTTTCGGCCCAAATTAGACACTTTAGTACAGAATACCAGATTGAAAATGTGTGGATACCTTCGTGGTCTATCACCTGGTACTTCTAAAGCGTATAAATCGTTAGATATAACTTCTAGAGTATACGCACAACCGTTGCAAATGTCTAACGTGAATTATCTAGTTGCAACTATGTCCAGTATTTGGATACTATCCGTATCCTATATCGTGTTTTATAGGCCTATATAAAATATCTCTTAAATATTTATAAAACACAATGATTTTTCTGAACTATTTGATGTTACCTAATTAACAATTATCTGTTGAATATTGATATTTTAGTGTCAGAATTGTATCTTACCTATGTGTTACAATATATGCTAATTATACCAAATTTAATATGATTTCTGTGTTATTAATCGGTCCGCAAACGTAAACTACCAGGGTAAATGTAAACTACGCATTAGAGGATGGGTAACACGTAACAACAGGTACATCGACAAACTTGAAATATATTTTTTGAACCTCGTGAGTTCAAAACCGTAGGAAAATTTAGCGATCTATTTGGGTCTCAAACAGGTCGAAAACGAAAAAATGCGGATTTTGACTCCCGAAAGTAAATAACTACCTAAACGAAGGGCTTTCTATGCTACCAGCCGTGGTCACATTTCTCAATTTGAAGGGTAATGTCCAGCAAAAATCTCCACCAATATTTTAAGTATGAATTGCAAAATGACTTCACCTTCACTTCAGTTTTAATAGATTTACCATAAGTAACTGCATAACTGATAATTTCGATATCGGGTTTGAAAAAATTAGCAATATATTAAAAATTTAATTCATTTCTAAAGACTTTAACCATCG
>JAHKBH010003838.1:0-12667 GCA_019049505.1 Pachyrhynchus sulphureomaculatus
CCCTTACAGAACTTAAACGATTATTCAAAAACAAGGAGATAAAACAACAACTTTTCCCTTTCTTAAAACAAATTATAGCTTTGTTCTCTAAAACCATAACTCAAATGGAGGAATCTAATTTGCCATTAACCCGAAGTGTTCAACTAATAAAACAATGTGAGGTCGCGTTTTTAAAAATGTCGCAGATAAAATTTGGGAGCAAAAGTTTTTTCAAAAATTTCGGAATGTTATGAAAAAAAATAGTGGGTTTCAATTTGTCAGCCAAGTAGCTAATATTTTAAAGGGGGGATTTTACTGATTCCATTGATTTAGATCCTATGCTATTAAATAATTTTAAAAAACGCCCCTATTACATCAGTCGATGTGGAAAGAAGTTTCTCAATTTATCAATTTTTATACAACGATAGAAGACAAAACTTTTTAATGGAGAATTTTGAGAAACATTTAGTAGTTTATTGTTTTTTATAACCAACGGCGACCCTGTCTTTTGCAATATTTGCATATTTTCGCTTACTTAGTAGCATCGCCATGTATGTATCAAAATTAAAATGTATGTTTTATTATTCTGTTTACTACGTATATAAATTTTTATAATATGTACCTACATTATTATTATTATTATATGTTCATCTTTAAGTAAAGTAATAAAATACATTATTATTTATATTTATTTTTTACTTTGTATAATATTATATTTAGATTTAGTTCATTCGCCCTGTATGTTGAACATTTAAAATGGGTTTTTTATTGCTACATTTGTATAGTACTCGTATCATGTAATGTGAAACAATAAATTTACATTTTTCAAGTCTATTGCGATTTTTTTTACTGCATATTTACAACATGTATGTTTGAGAAAATTATTTGCATATTTATGCGCATATTTTAAAGTTTTTCACTTGCATATTGGGTTTCCTTATTGATGAGTAAAGTCGAATTTTGCAAAAAGAATGTTTTTTAAGTAATAGACCAAAACTTTTCAACCTACGTACGTTTTAAATATGTGGAAAAATATTTGTACTTTTGATGCAGTTTAAATACAGATAATTTAAATATTTACCTAAGAATGAAAACTACTAAAAGTCTAGTTGAAAGATGATTTTAAAATTAATTTACTTACCAGAATTATTATTTTAGTTAGAAAATACTTATATGAAAATCAATTTATTATTAATGATTTATTTAGGCCAGTGCAGGGCTAGAAATTTATTTGTTTTATTTCCAAACTATCAAGTTCTTCTAGCGAAATACTTTATTGGTAAAAATTCATGGCTTTTTACAAGAGAAGAACCCAAAAGTTATCCAAAGTAGAAGTAGCATTCACAAAAGGAACCGAACATTCATGTACGCGACATCGTGGTTAAATGCAGTGGCGTCACGTAGGTGTCATATAGCCACAAAGGACGCTTATATAAGGAAAAAAAAAACCGGTCAAGTGCAAGTTGAACTTGCACAATTAGTGTTCCGTACGTTGATTGTTTTTAAAATAAAAAATTTGTTAGGGCGGTATAAAATGATCAGTGACTTCACAAAACACACCTCAAAGGAGTTTTCAACAAAGGTTGTTTCCAATCTTTACTGAAAACTGGTGACCTTGAAATTTTGGTTTTTTTTATATACCAAATAAATTATTAAAGGTAATGCACTCGTGATAATTTTTCGTTCAATCTATACCCCGTGGAGAATATTCCAGAATTTTTTCAAAATTTTTTGATCAGTACTTTTCGAGATAAGGTAGGGGACAGCGATTTTTTAAAAGTAATACGAAGAAAAGTGTGCGCAAGTATTACATTATATACGAGTATATATATATATATATATATATATATATATATATATATATATATATATATATATATATATATATATATATACATATATATATATATAATATATATATATATATATATATATATATATATATATATATATATAAATATATATATATATATATATATATATATATATATATATATATATATATATATATATATAACTTGATTGTTTTTTTTCTTGGGTACTTAGGTTCTTTTTGGAAAACACAAACTAGTTTATTTGACGTTTCGCCTTATTATTTTTTAGGCATTTTCAAAAATTCTTTTTTTTTAATATTCATTCTAAAATTAGAAAACATAAGGTTAAAATCTTTTAAGTCAAATTACACTTTTAAAAACATATAGCATTTTTACGCACACTCGGACATTTAAAATATTACACCATAACAAAAATATAAAACAATTTACTAACGTGTATATACCCTGAAAGGCAACTATTTGTGTGTTTGTGAATAGTTGCCTTTCAGGGTATATACACGTTAGTAAATTGTTTTATATTTTTGTTAATGGTGTAATATTTTAAATGTCCGAGTGTGCGTAACAATGCTATATGTTTTTAAAAGTGTAATTTGACTTAAAAGATTTTAACCTTATGTTTTCTGATTTTAGAATGAATATTAAAAAATAAAGAATTTTTGAAAATGCCTAAAAAAAATCAGGCGAAACGTCAAATAAACTAGTTTGTGTTTTCCAAAAGAACCTAAGTACCCAAGAAAAACCAATCAAGTTTATGTAAACAAAAGGATCAACAAAAAAATTATTATATATATATATATATATATATATATATATATATATATATATATATATATATATATTTACTCGTGTTTTTCACAAGCTTTCATTGGACATCACACTCGATGACCTAGTAAAAAAAATTTTTTTTCACTTCCGATTTCACCCCTCAAAACGAACCCCTTAAGTCAAAATTATGTTACGGTGGTATAAAATGATCAGTGACTTCACAAAACACACCCCAAATGAGTTTTTCAACAAAGTTTGTTTCCAATCTTTACTGAAATCTGATGACCTTGAAATTTTTGTTTTTTTTTATATACTATATAAATTATTAAAGGTAATGCACGCGTGATAATTTTCGTTCAATCTACACCCAGTGGAGAATATTCCAGAATTTTTTTTCGAAATTTTTTGATAAGTACTTTTCGAGATAAGGCCCGGGACAGCGATTTTTCGCGAATTTTTAAAAATAATACAAAGAAAAGTGCGCGCAAGTATAATAATATTATATATATATTTTTTACTCGTGTTTTCACAAGCTTTCATTTGACACCACACTCGATGACCTAGTAAAAAAATTTTTTTTTCGCTTCCGACTTCACCCCCCAAAACTAACCCCTTAAGTCAAAATTTAATTCTCAAACTACATGGCTCTGATGAGGCCATCAATTTCTATATTATTACCAAATTTCACCTTTCTATGTCAAATAGTTTCGGAGAAAATCGGGTGTGACAGACAGACAGACAGACAGACAGACAGACAGACAGACAGACAGACAGACAGACAGACAGACAGACAGAACAGACAGACAGACAGACAGACAGACAGACACCGAAGTGATCTTATAAGTGTTCCGTACGGAACACTAAAAAGAGAATATTAGAGGCAAGGAGACAACCCTGGGATGAAATCCCTAGATGAAAAAAATTCTTTTCTCACTGGAATTTTAAAAGCTTAAATCCATTCCAATAGTAAATTAAAAATCAATGACTGGTGGTAGAGATATTTTACAAAAAAGAACTCCCTTCCTACAGTAGAGCTCTAAAAACTTATACCCAATTCAAAAATAGCTGACTGGGCCGCAAAGTGTTTCATAAAAAGAAGCCCCCAACAAAAAAAGCACCGTTTGTAAGGGTGTTTATGTTCTACGTCCATTGACGTAGCGGGAGAAAATAGGTGTGGCCCTACCGACTCCCTCTGACTATGCGACACCTGACTTTATTTGGTAGTATATATTCCATTAATCCATTAGCACCA
Organism: Pachyrhynchus sulphureomaculatus; assembly: GCA_019049505.1. NCBI lineage: Eukaryota > Metazoa > Arthropoda > Insecta > Coleoptera > Curculionidae > Pachyrhynchus > Pachyrhynchus sulphureomaculatus. The sequence goes on from JAHKBH010003838.1 coordinate 3,832, forward strand.
GCGAGGATGTCAAATTGCAAAAATAGTACTAGGCGAGAACAGAAAATTTAACTTCTTTTGAAAAACTGTCTACTCTTGAACAAGAGTATCCACAATAATGCAAATTTTGTTGGTTATCGAAAAAAATTATTTAATCGCGAGGGAAATCAATCAGTGATATTAGTGAAAACAAGTCAAAATTGTTAATTTAATTTCATTTCTTCTAAAGTCGGTTTGTTTGGAGTTGATAGCATACAACATGGGTTATAAACATTAAAATGACATAAACCATAAGCATCCCAAATTTCTTTAGCAATTATTTACATTTTTAGTTTTAATCACCTTTATTTTCTATCTCTATACAAGAATGCGACCTTTTTCTAAAAAAATATTTTATTACAGCCCTTCTAAACTTTACAATAACCTATATAAATCAACGCATTATAAAGTTTATTTTATATATTTAAGAACTAGAAATCTACAGTGTTATAAAGAATTATTTTTTATTTGGATGAGACTTGGGTTAACGAGGGAAACACAGTGAAAAAATTCTGGATTGACAAAAACATTAAGAGTGCCAACCAAGCTTTTATGGAAGGTTGGTCAACTGAATTACAACTCCCTTCAGGAAAAGGTCGCAGGTTAATTATAGCACATCTTGGTAGTGAAAACAGATTTTTCTACTTTGGCTTGTTGGAATTCGAATCAAAGTGAACTAAAAGATTACCATGAGGAAATGACGGCCGATGTTTTTGAGGAGTACTTACAATAAATGATTGAATGTATACCAACAGAATCAGTATTAGACAATGCCCCATACTATTCTAAATTATTAGAACGACTACCGACAAATTCATGGAAGCAAAAAATGGTATGTTAAAAGCGGACCTTCTCAAAATTGCGAAACAAAATAAGGCACAGTTCAAGAAATACGCAGTCAATGAGATGGCACAGGAACGAAATATCACAGTGCTTAGATTACCTCCATATCATTGCGAGTTGAATCCCACAGAGCTAATTTGAGCACAAATGAAAGGTTTCGTTGCAAGGGAAAACACCAGGTTCAAACTTTAAGACGTAAGGCAGTTATTACTCGTCGGAATAGACAGGATCAAAGAGGATAATTGGAAAAATGCCATTCGACATGTTATAGAAGAAGAAAATAAAATATGAAAACTTGACGAATTCATCGAAGAAACTGTGGAAATAGAACCCTTAATTATCAGTTTAAGAGAATCTTTTGTTACGTTTGTTACGGCACCATCAATCAAACTATCACAAAAACTCATCCCTTTACTACGACAACATTGCAAATTTAAACTAAAATATAGTATAGCCAATACCTATGAACTAATCGATAAAATTAAAAATATTAACTTACCGGAAAATTCTAGAATTATCTCATTTGATGTACAAAACTTATTTCCTAGTATCCCACCATATGAAGTCGTAGAATTAGTAGATAAGCTCTTAGTCAAGAATAAAGTAAATGAAATTATTAAACGGGATATTTTAGATTTACTTACGACGTGCTTGGATCAAAACTATTTTGAATTCAACGACAACTTTTATACATCTAAACAAGGTCTAATAATGGGTAATCCTTTAAGTCCGTTACTAGCGAAAATCTTCATGGATCATTTAGAACTAAAAATTCATCATAACGCGGTAAGGAAAAAATATTGTTTACTGGTATAGATATGTTGACGATATCATTTCCTGTTTCACGGGAATAGATAGACAACTAACAATCCTCGTTAACTTCCTAAATAATTTGCATCCTAATATTAAATTTACCATAGAATTAGAAACCAATAACTCTATAAATTTCTTACACATATCTATATCAAAAGTGAACAATAAACACGATTTCTCGATTTTTCACAAACTTTCACATACTGACACAGTCATACACAATAGCTCATCCCACCCGTATCCTCACAAAATGGCAGTTTTTAACTCTTTCATACATAGATTGTTACATATCCCCATGACTAAAAACTAATTTTAACAAAGAATTCAACATAATCAAACAAATAGCAATTAATAATGGATATGACCCCAACACTATAGATAATATCTTGAATAAAAAAAATCCTTTAAACAAGCAATATCTCTAATTTATCCCACAATTAATGACAAAAAAGGAAAATTCAGTACACTCACATACACAGGGAAAATAACTAGAACAATGAAGTATCCAAACATTTAATAAAAAAGAACAATAAAATAGCATTCAAAACCAGTAATTCCTTAGGGAGTATAATTTTGAATAACAAAACCAAATCTAAGAATTCCTTAAAATCAGGAGTTTATTTATTAAATTGTGGATCTTGTACTAAAACCTATGTAGGACAAACTGGTAGATCTTTTGAAACTCGCATTAAAAAAACATAAACATAGTTATTTAAAAAAATAAGAACAATTCACATTACGCAACCCATATAATAAACGAATCCCATAATTTTGATGATACGTTAAAAATCCTACATGTAGAAAATAAATCTAAAAAAAAAAATTAAATTTGCTTGAATGTCTTGAAATTAACAAACGGAAAAACTCCAATCAATTACTAAACGAACAGGTAGACTTAAACCATTCACCCTTACTTAATCTTTATTAATTCTCGGAAATAGTACCACAGATTTGCATTCTTAAAATAATTTTGTCTGTAAATAATATAATAAAATGATTAGCATAATCTTAGGTAATTAAAGGATAGTTTTAAGCACAATTTAACCAGGATTACTACTAAATATTTTTCTTTCCTATTTACTTCTGAAGGAGCCATTGTATGGTGAAACAATTGTCAAGTGACTTTAAATATATTGGAAATTAAAACATAGTGTTGTTTTTATATAATTTAATTTAAGAGAAGTTAAGTCTTCAGATTTTGAAGATGATGATTGTTATTGTAATTTAAAGTACTTGTATATCGTGAATTGTGAATTTGTATATATACATAGATCTTTAGATCAAAAAAACTTTGGTAATAAAACTTATATTTCTATAATTTTATGTTTAAGATAATTTTATTTATTAAACACTAAAAGCAGGTTACGCTTGGACGGCTATGCTACCGATGAATCCACATTTACATTTGTGACTCTATTGTATAGCAGGGGTTTTCTGCCTAAAATGGGGTGAACCGTTAAAAATTAATTCAAAACAGGTAGCAAAATCTAGTAAAATGTATAAGAAATCTCTTTTTTTTTTGGGCCCACCCCGACATGTATTTGCATCTACAAAGAGAGAATTCTGCTAGGAATTGCAAACAAATACACTTTACTTTTGTAAATATTTCTTCCTTATAAATTCGAACTATCGAATATTTGTTTTTGCTTAATATTTTCTAAAATGGAGGTTTTCACATATAGTTCTCTAATTCTTTTATTTTTAATGTCCTCTCTTCTAGATATTTATGTCGATTTTCGGTACATTTATTTAGTTAACAGCTTTTACATACATTTTTTTATTTTTTCGAAACAGTTTTAAGTGAAGTTGTATATTCAGTGTCGACTATTTCCCTACTTTCCAATGTTCCTTCTTGTATTGCTCTCTCTCTCTACGGTCGTCTTGTGCTGCATCTACATACTTAGCTTTGAATTGTTGTGGCTGTTACTTGATGGAAATTCATAACGAATGTAATGAAAGACTAATATTGTCAAATTTCCGCTTTATTTAGTTTCACTGAAATTGTATGACGCGTTTTCGCTATACTATAGCTTCTTCTGATACAAAATGATATTTGAGTATTAGTGTTGTTACATTTATATAAATACCCTAAGGTAGATAGGTAATAAAATTAATACTATATGCTAATGAATATAGCTGGGAAATCCATTCTGAATATTAATTGTATAAATTGAGTAAAGGGGAGTTACCATGGGCCAGACAGGTATCTTTTTGTTCGTTTAAGATGATGTATGAATTTTTAATTCTATTTATTTCTAAATTTTCTAATAGGTTTAATTTTACGCCTTTGTTTTGTATGTGTAAAATTTTAAATTAATCGTCAAAAAGATGATTTGATTCGGTTAAATGATTACTGTACGCTGAGTCAGTTTTGTGTTTTTTTAAATAGCTTCTTTTTATGTTCTAAAATCCGAGTTTCGAATGAGCGACCTGTCTGACCTTTGTAACTTTTATGACAAGAACCACAATTTAACTGATACACTCCAGATTTTTTTGATCTATTTTGTTTTCCCTTTGCGTTTTTTAATGAATTTTCCTAACGAGTTATTTGTTCTAAAAGCTATGTTGGTAATATATTTGTTTAAGTGTTTTTAATTTTCTCTGACGTGTTTACCAAAATATGTATATATATATATATATATATATATATATATATATATATATATAATATATATATATTTATATAATATATATATATATATATCAATCGGTTTTATAACGTTTTCCGTCTTCCGATGCCTAATTTCCACTCCTCCCGGTTTCTCCAGCCCTCCTCCTCCAGATCTCTCTCTAGTACTTCCTTGTTGATTCCTGCTCTACAGCTTTGGCGTGGTCTTCCTCGCTTTCTTTTTCCATGAGGGTTCCAATTTAAAATCTTCTTAGGTAGTCGGTCTTGTGACATTCTCTGTACATGTCCGTACCATACCAACTGTTGGGTTCTGATTTCGTCCACTATATCGTGCTTTATTTCTAAAGCTCGCCTTATCGTGTCATTTGGTATGCGGTCTTTTCTGGATTTTCTGGCTGCTCGTCTCCAAAAATCCATTTCTGTAGCTTTTAGTATTTTTTTCTGTTCTTTCCTTTAATGGTCACACCTGGGGAGCTGTAAGTTATTATACTTTTCACTATTGAGTTGTAAATTCTCTTCTTATTTTCAATGGTTATGTTTTTTTGTCCCATAGTATACTATTAAGCATTGCAATCGCTTTTCTTCCTTGGATATTCCTCTCGAATATTGCTTCTTCCAGTGTTCCGTCCCTAGATATTCTCGTTCCCAAATACTTATAACTGGCACAGTGTTTGATGGTGTGTCCTGTGGCCAGTTTCAAGTCCTGCTGTTGTCCTCCGACGCACATGTACTCGGTCTTTTTTAATATTGACTTCTAGGCCCCATTTTTCATATTCATCTATAAGTTTTCGTGTCATGTATTCCATATCATCGATGTCCTGAGCGACTACTACCTGGTCATCTGCGAATGATAGCGTGTAGAATGTAGTATCGTCATCCAGTGGTAATCCCATACTGCTGCATTTCCTTTTCCAGTTCTTCAGTGCACTCTCCAAATAGATTTTAAATAGCGTTGGGGATATACAGCAGCCCTGTTTGAGACCCTTTGTGACCGGGAACCCTGTTGTTATACCATATTTGGTTTTTTACACTACTTCTTGCGTCTTGGTATAAGGATTTTACGGCTTTAATTATTTCGGTGCTTACATTGCTCTGTTGTAGTGTTTCCCACAATCTCATTAGGAGCACGCTGTCGTAGGCCTTTTTTAGATCAACAAACAAGACATGGACTTCCTGATCAAATGCGGTTTTCTTTTCTAGGATTTGTGTCAGTGAGAATAGATGGTCTATTGTGGATTTTCCTGCTCTAAAGCCTGCCTGTTCTTCAGCTTCTTCGTCCGCGTATTCCGTTTCTATTCTATTTTTAAGTATTTTTCCGTATATTCTGCTAATAGATCCTGTAACCGTTATTCCCCTATATTTATCGCAATTATTTTTGTCTCCTTTCTTATGAATTGTTGATATGTATGATATTTTCCATTCCTCGGGTACTTCTGATGTGTTAATGCATCTTTGGAATAAGTTCCTCAAAGCGCTAAATAGCTTTTCAGTTCCGTATTTTACTATCTCTCCTGGGATGTTTCCTGGTCCTGGAGCTCTACCATTTTTTAGCGTTTTACATACTTCTTTAACTTCTGATGTTGTTTATCCTTATTGGGGATCCTCGTATAACTATATTTGGGTTTCCATGTTGGGTACTTTTGAACTCTGGTCTAATCTTCTGTTAGCATATTTGTAAAATATTGGTTCCATTTTTCTGGTGTTATTGGTGAGAAGATTTCTCTTTTCCGTTCTGCTCTCATATTTTTAAGAAGTCTCCAGCTTTTCTGTGCTTTTTCTTCCTCCTATGTAAGTGTTTGAGTCTTGAGCACGTCTTTTCCCATTGGTTGTTCTTTTGTCACTAATCATTTTGCGTACTCTAGCTTGGGATTCTTTGTATTTTACTTTGTCACTCCAGATTTTTTTGATCTATTTTGTTTTCCCTTTTGCGTTTTTAATGAATTTTCCTAACGAGTTATTTGTTCTAAAAGCTATGTTGATAATATATTTGTTAAGTGGTTTTTAATTTTCTCTGACGTGTTACCAAAATATGTTAAAACATTAAATTTTTTCCCTGTGTTTTCTTTCTTGGGGTATACTAAAGAAATAGCTTTATTTTTTAATTTTTTGTTTAGAATTGAATCTATGGTGTCAGGAGAATATCCGTTGTTAACAGCAATTTGTTTTATTAGATTGAATTCTTTATTAAAATCATCTACAGATAAGGGGATACTTACAAGTCTAGGCAACATACTGTGGTAAGCTGCCAATTTGTGGTTGTGGGGGTGAGCTGATTTTATGTTTATTGTAGTATCTGTATGTGAGGGTTTGTGAAAAATAGAGAATTTTGTGTTTTTGTTGTAATGTCTGGTTTATCGTTAAGTCAAGAAAATTTAGAAATAAATAGAATTAAAAATTCAGACATCATCTTAAACGAAACAAAAAGATACCTGTCTGGCCCATGGTAACTCACCTTTACTCAAACTTATACAATTAATATTCAGAATGGATTTCCCAGCAATATTCATTAGCATATATAGTATTAATTTTATTACCTATCTACCTTAGGGTATTTATATAAATGTAACAACACTAATACTCAAATATCATTTTGTATCAGAAGAAGCTATAGGGTAAATCCGGGATATGTGCCCAACTTTTTTTATTTTTACTCATACCTCTTAACATACAAATAATACGCACATGATTTTCATATGTGCACTAACTTTGGTACTTCATTTAATCACCTCGTACTACTTTTTGTAGACTAGTCAATAAATAAACCGTATATTTTGAGTTTAAAATAAAACTGCATAACGGGATTGATGCTCGTATGCGGTATATATGCCCAGGATCTAATTTTTTGGAGGGGATAGATGCCCTTTGCAAGAAAACAAACATTTTGAATATATGTTTGAATCAACATTATTATTTATTAAATATATATATATATATATATATATATATATATATATATATATATATATATATATATATATATATATAAGATATATATATATATTTCTTTTAGCTATTTTTTTCAATTATTTTAAGATGATGTTACTAGTTTACTAAAAACATGGATAAAAATAAACATATTAATTAAAAACACTAGGTATAGAGATCAATCATCTTAGGTACAAAAATATAATCGTCTTAAAAACTGCAAAACTATTTAGCCATTTTGGTGGCAATAATCTGCATTCGCCCACATTTGTTGCAATAATTGCGATATAATGTGCATGTTTCGTGGAGCCACTTGTGGCACATAAACACAACGGATCCAATCTACTTTGGATTTGGTGTTACTATAATACTCAAGACATTCCACGCAATGATCCTCATCTAAAATTCTTATCATCTACTCCATCATTTTCATCATTAGAACTATATATTAAAGCAGGCTTTGCCTTTTTTGAATGTTTCTTTGGTTTTGGAATAAGTTTTGTCGTGTTTTTGTTTTCTTCGTCTTTTGTTTTTTTTTATTTCTTCAACTTCAAAACTACTGTTCTCATTCTCTTTATTATCGTCTTCACTAGAACTGTAAAATTTCATAGCTGTTCGCTTTCCTCAGTTTTCTTTTAATTTTCTCTTTATCTTTTCTTTGTTTTTCAATGTTTATTCTTTTTGTTGTTTTCTTTTTCATTTTATCACTTTCAATACTATCCTCAGTAATATCTGTATCGCTTGACTTATAATCACTTGAATTATTTCTTTTTTGCTTGTTAGCTTTAGTTCTTTTCAAATCAAACTTTTTCTTTAACTTTTTACTGATCTTTTTTGCTTTTCACTGGTATGCCTTGTTTCTAGCTTATGAATATGTGTGACCAGCCGACGTTCGTTTTCGAATCCAAGAGTTGGATTTTTTTCCTAAAAAAAATTGTAGGTATTAGTTAGGCAAAATAAAAAAAAATTACTACCTGCCCATAATTATACGAGGTAGGTAAGTATTCTCAATCCGAAGCAATATTATTATAATGCACACGTGCAATCATAAAAGTAGGTACCTACCTAATGGTATTATTTTCTTATTTTGTGTAGCAAACCTCCGACGTAACGTCCTAGATGGTATTCCGTGTCTTTTTGCTATATCATTGACGCTAAGTCGTTTATCTTGCATTTCTGCTATTGCTGCAGCCAATGTGTCCTCGGTCCAAGTAATGACACGCGGTTGGACGCCGGCTTTACGCTTGTATTTACGGGGCATTTCCAATCTGAATCATATAAGATACACTTAAGTACGGCAAGGGATAGATGCCCTTAAAGCCAGCATGCATTAAGGTGAAGTAGGGATAGACGCTCTTAGGGGCGACTATCCCAAAACATATCGGGGCATATATCCCTTTTCACAGGAATAGATACCTTCGCAAAAAAATGGTAAATACGTTTATTTTATCCTAAAAATGTAATTAATAATAATCTACATACCCTACTCCTTATTCAGAAGTAAAAATAAAATAAACTTACATGTTAACTCCAAAATTATAAGGGGCTGAAAATCATCCACAAAGTAAAATCTCGACTGTTTGGCTCGTCACTGTCATTAGCGCTCCT
>JAHKBH010000382.1:0-15000 GCA_019049505.1 Pachyrhynchus sulphureomaculatus
TTGGAATTATAGTTTTTTTTTATTTATGCTACATTAAAATTATTTCAAGTTGTTTTTTCGGATACTGTATCCGGTACTGTATGTTCAGAAAAAGCAACCTTGTTGTGCAATTTATTCAGCAATTTTTATCACATTTATCATTCATCTCATAACTAACAGCCTGTAAAATATTTTACCTTTGTAGGCAAGCACAGGATATCCTCTGTTATTGTTAGACTATGGTCCGATTTGACAGTTGATTTTGTTAACTGTTAATCTAATAATTATTTTGGTTACTTATATACCATTTATCATAAAAAATATTGGTATAATAGCAAAAAATGCCCAAACATGACTTTTTAAGTGTTCTATACAGAGGAATATGCCAAAAGTTATTCATGAAAGAATGTCCCTGGTATACAGAAATTATCACTTATCTCATTTTTAGTGTTCCGCCCGAAATACTTATGGGATCACTTAGGTGTCCGTCTGTCTGTCTGTCACACCCGATGTTCTCCGAAACTATTTGTCGTAGAAAGTTGAAATGTGTCCTAAATATAGGAATTGATGATCCAATCAGAGCCGTGTAGTTTTGAAATCCGACCCTTGTGCATTAGTATAACTGTCGCTGTTCTCCATTCATTTGGGTTTCTATTCGATCTTATAATCCTCTGTATAAGTGTCTGGAGTTGCTTAACTAGAGACTGTCCCCCACTGTTTAGTAGTTCATTAGCTATTTGGTCTTCGCCGTGAGATTTACGGTTTTTTAATACATTATAAATTACCACATATAATCAGCTTTTTAAATTAATAAATATAAGGAACTAGCCGGGCCCGCGGCTCCGCTCGCGTGGACTTGATTCACCACTATCGTCACTGCTTATTCTTTAATTTACCCAACGTAATAAAATATATCCCATTATTTCCCCTTATCTCGCAATATTTCTCCTTATCTCCCATTATCTCTACATAATTTCGATTATCTAGGCTTAACTCTGCTCATCTCCCATTATTTCTCCTTATCTCCCATTATTTCTCCTTATGTCCCATTATTTCTCCTTATCTCTCATTATTTCTCCTTATCTCCCATTATCTAGGCTTATCTCGACTTATCTCTCAATATTTCTCCTTATCTCCCATTATTTCTCCTTATCTCCCATTATCTCACCATAACTCCCATTATCTAGACTTATCTTTGCTTATCTCCCATTATTTCTCCTTATCTCCCATTATTTATATTTATCTCCCATTATCTCACCTTATCTCCCATTATCGAGCCTTATCTCGACTTATCTCCCATTATTTCTCCTTATCTCCCATTATCTAGGCTTATATCGAATTATATAGAACATATGTTTAAATTTATAAAAACACGTAAATCGGATAAGTGGTTCTCAAGTGATAAGCGCACTAACGGACAGACAGACATACAGAAAGACGTTGCATTTTATATATATTCTAGATAGAAGATTATAGATAACCTGGCCAGAGCACAAATGTATGAATTTTGCTACATGATATTGTTTCATATTTAATGCTTTAGGCAGTGTATTGTAAGAGAACGCGCTAGCGACTTGATTCACTATTATCGTCACTGCTTATTCCTTATGTCACCTAACGTAATAAAATATATCCTATAACCTAGCCTGAGAACATATGTATGTTTAACAAAAAAGCACGTAAATCGGATAAGTGGTTCTCCAGTGATAAGCGCACAAACGGACAAACAGACAGATATACGTTACATTTTATATATATTATAGATGTAATAAAATATATATCTATAACCTGGTCAGAGAACATATGTATGAATTTAAAAAAAAGACACATAAATCGGATAAGTGATTTTCGCGTGATAAACGCACTAATGGACCGACAGACAGACAGAGAGACATTGCATTTTATATATATTATAGATATAGATTATTATTATTATGTAATCTGGCCAAAGAATATATGTATGAATTTAAAAAAAAAGACACATAAAACGGATAAGTGGTTTTCACGTGATAAACGCACTAATGGACCCGACAGACAGACAGAGAGACATTGCATTTTATATATATTATAGATTATAGATATTCTCTGCTACATAATATTGTTCCATATTTAATGGTTTAGGCGGTGTATTGCAAGGCAACGCGCTAACGGCAAACTTTTTTCCTACATCATTCACTATTTTACGTTACTACTCATTCCTTATGCTACCTATCGTAATAAAATATAGCCTATAACCTGGCCAGAGAACATATCTATGTTTTTAAAAAAAAAGTACGTAAATCGGATAAGTGGTTCTCCAGTGATAAGCGCACTAACGGACAGACAGACAGACAGTCAGAGAGACGTTGCATTTTATATATATTATAGAAGGGCAACCCCGGTCTAGAGTCAAAGTAGGTTTTCATTTATAACACAGTGGGCGACTATTCTGGGTGTTGCATGGAAACGGCGTAAGGCTTACATGAGTCAAGATTGCCTTTTATTTCATATTTTCTACGTTCCTTTACCACACTCGTTAAAATTTTAAATTAATAATTGATTTGATGAAAAGTGGTTTCATAATGGACATGATTTGTTTCTCCTTGGCTTTTACAAGCTTTTCAAAATGTCCGAAATGAGAAAGAAAATGTAGCAAATGTTTCCTTACTTGGCTCATAACATCATATACATATATATATATATATATATATATATATATATATATATATATATATATATATATATATATATATATTGTAACATTCATTTTTTCCTAGATTTTAAGACCATGTAATGTTACTGATTTTTCCATTTCAAATTGTACTTATTTTCATTTTTGTTCCGAACGGTATATTAAACAGGGATTCCCAGACGTTCGGTATATAGTGAGTTGTGCGGGTTCCTGACTGAACCTCTCGCTACGCCGCGATTGGTGGAATGTTTGATCGGCAGTTTTGATTGGAGCGTCGTGATATTACTGGCAAAAGTCGCACGATTATTTAAGGCTCCGCAGACCGTAAATCGAGGTTGTTTTCCATCTAGCCGCAACCAGGCAGTACCATCAAGCCGCTGCCGGGCTGTTTTCCATCTAGCCGCAGCCAGGCAGTACCGTCTAGCCGAGAGGCTATTTTCCATCTAGCCGAAGTAGGCTAATTTTCATCAGAGCGCTAAGTAAAAGCACCAGTGTCTTAAATAAAAGCCGTAGTGAGCTTTCTAAGTGTTTGTTAAGAAAAAGTGTGAAATCGGGCGTAGTCGATCACAGCAGGAATAAAAAACAGTAAGTCAACAAAACTCCCTTCAATAGACTTATTCGAGAGTAGCGCCTTAACTGCAACGTAAAACAGACTAAAAAGTGAAGTGTAAAGCACGATTTCTCGTCTTCGGGGGTATAATAGTCTAAAATTTTAATGTAACAACTACTAGTTAGGCTAGAATTTGTTAGGTAAAACTGTAAAGGTTAGAACTTTTCATTTTAAAAAACAAGAATAAATTTTCTTTTTTGATTAAAGCTAGTGTCTCACTGAATATTTATTTTTCTTTTCAGGATAAGTTGTACTAGACTAATTCTTTTTAGTAATACCCATAAAACCCTTCAGCATTTTTCCATTTTTTTTAGCTGAAGTTAGATCCTTTCTATTTTAAAATGGATGGTGCCCAAAATTTCGTACAGCTAAAGCCTTAAAAAAAAATAGAAATAATTCCAAAAAGACGTAAAAATTATCTCTTACCCATATCTCTCTACCAAGGAAAACTGAGCTAGTGTTTCTTTAATTTCTTTAGTTCTTTTAAAATCATTAGTCACTCAATTCATTATCAGAAATTAAAGCGGGGCTGCAAGAAAATTGTGCTCAAGCTTGGGGTGTCCAATATTCAAACGGTACAAAATGACGCAGTGTACGTGGGGCGCAATTAAACACCTTTTCATAAGCTACAAAATGACACCACAACGTGCGGGCAAGTTCCAATGTTACAAAATTGCGCTCAAGCGTGGGACAAACAACTTCTCACAGGGTACAAAAAAAGATGCCTCAAACTGAGACAGTTCACACCTTACAAAATTTTGGGGCAACATTTTTTCACACGTTACAAAATAGCGCTGTCAACGCGGGGCTTTTGGAATTTTATTTTTTAAAGGGTTCAGTGTACTAGCTTTCGAACAAAATAAAAGCTCTAACTTTGCAGATATTTTTATTTCATAATATTTATTAAACGAAACTACACTATAGCAATAAGACAAAAGCAGGAAATTTGTAGAATTTTTTATTTCAATTTATCTGATGATATGAGTTAGATATTTGAATTTTGTTGTTGACTCTAAGATAAGCGATTCCTACTTTTTTCTTAAAAGCTAGCTTTATAGTTCAGATTAGCAGATGTGCTGGTCGACTTTAATTTTACACTGTTTATTTTGCGGATAGCCGAGGAAAAAAACGGTACGTTTTTTTTCTCACCTATATTTTGCATGAATATTAAAAATACTTTGCTGATAGACGAAACGATATTTGGAGATTTTTTATAGGAAATTCTTAAGATATTAGTAAAAGAATTTTAATAGAAGGCAATACTTAGAAATTTTTTTTGAAATTGTCGAAGATTTTTTAAATGTTTGATAAAGAAGTTTACATATTTTAAGTGCCTTTACGTATTTTTTATTTAGACTATTGGGAGCACAGGAGAAATATTTTTACGATTTTTTTTAAACAGTTCTTTTAAATTTATAATCATACATTTATCATGGAAGCCTTCGATTTTAAAGTCAATCACCTACTGGAATATGAATTAGACTATGAACTGAAAATCCGTCGTACTTTCTCAGAACGTCCGGTCGCGGATAAAAGAAAGATTCTAACGAGGATCTTAAGTAAAGAAATTAATGAGCCGGGAAAAATGATAAAAATAGGGGATGACACTCTGGATAATACAGAAGAAACGGCTGGTATCGAAAAGAGTTTAAATTCTATCCAAAACTTAATCGATAGTTATGACGGCGATCCAAATGATTCACTTGTACACCGGGTTAAATCACGTTTATCGCATGTAGCGGGTCGCGTACAAAGAATTCCCATGCCGGATGACGAAGAGGAAGCGTCGAAGCTTTCCAAATATGTTCAGGAAACAATAGCTACGTGTGTGCTCATGGAAGCAAATCTTGCAGAAAAGATAGCTCCTGGTCATGAGTTACCACAGTTGCCTATTACAACCCCAGTCATAAACGTACCAGCCCCAATCGTGAATTGCGCAGCCAGAAATATTCCTGTCAGCGAATGGCAATTGAAATTTAATGGAGACTCAAAGAGGCTCTATCCTTTTTTGGAGAGGCTGACTGAAATAGCACAAGCTAGGAAAGTATCGGAAGATGAACTTTTCAGCTCTGCTGTAGAATTTTTCACTGGCGATGCTTTCATTTGGTATAGAAGCATAAAATCAAGTGTCAACGACTGGCATTCCTTGGTAGATAGGCTAAAGAAGGACTTCTTGCACTGTGATGGTGATGAAGAATTGTGGTCGGAAATAAAGAGGAGGCGACAAAGGAAGAATGAGTCCACTGTGATTTTTATTGCCCACATGGAATCTTTATTTGGTAGATTATCCACCAAGCCTTCGGAAAGTACCAAAGTTAAATTTATACGGAGGAATATTTTGCCTAGTTTTGTCAATCGGTTAGCTCTACTAGATATTAATTCGGTAGCCGAACTCGCCGGGTTATGTAGAAAACTTGAAGAGTCCGATTATTTGTTGGAAAAGAGCAGACCAAAAAGCGAAACTTATATACATCAAGTAGAGTATAATCCAAATGGCCGAAGTGGAGTCTCGACAAATAAAGCTGGGAATGTAAATCGGAACCCTAGGAGTAACCAGAAAACGGGTAAAGGAAAAGATAATGACTCTAAAATTAGCGACACTGCAGCTAAAGTGAACGACAAGCCGGTTTCACCTAAGGCAATTTTCACGTGTTGGAATTGCACCGGCCCGAATCACACTTACCAAAATTGTACAGCACCAAAGAGGGTATTTTGTTTCAAATGTGGGACAACAGGTGTGAGACTAACATCATGCCCCAAATGTACAAAAAACGAGTAAGGACGGTATATTACCGAGGCGGATATCCTAAGTCCAACAAAAAAGCCTCTAATCATTCGGCTAAGTCACAAGCTCACGTTCGCAGTAAAGCCCCTAATCCAAAACGTTCTAGAAACACGGACGAACAAAAATATTCCAATAGATCAGATTGGACTAATGGTTACAAAAAGTTTCAGATTTTTTTAAGTCTAATAAAAGTTCTCCTTCTCAAGTTAAAACTCCTGCTTCTCCAAATGGTCACATGTCTCCTTTATTCGTGCATAAATATTCAGATAACAGACCGCATATCAAGATAAATCTATTAGGTGTCCATTTTTCGGCTTTATTTGACTCTGGTGCAAATGCCTCCGTTATAGGTCAGAATGGTATTAAAATTTTAAGTCGTTTAAGTAAAGTAATAAAAATATGCCATGTCAAAAATAGAAGTGTTACCACTGCAGATGGCAGCCGTCTAAAAGTTTTAGGTACGGTTGAGTTGCCGCTAGTCTGCAATGGTCATTGTTTAGTAATCTCTGCTCTAGTAGTACCTTCTCTATCACATACTTTGGTTTTAGGATGTGATTTCGCACAAAAATTCGGAATTCTAGTAATTTTTAAAAATAATTCGTGGTATCCACAGTCCCTAGAAGTCAACTCTCAAACAAGTTTTAAAGATTGTTATTCAGAAAATTCTTTAGAAAACCTTTTCTCGCGTCTATGTACCCTAGATGATCTCTCGCGCGGACGGAACGCGTAAAAGCAGAAAAAGTAATAAGCTCTTTCAATGAAATAAGTAGTAAAGATAGGTTAGGCCGAACGAATAAAATCAAGATGTCTATAGATACGGCTGATGCCAGTCCTGTAAAGACAAGGCCCTTCGCCATGTCTCCTTATATGTCAAAAGTATTAAATAAAGAGTTAGACGAAATGTTGAAACTCGGAGTGATATCGTCTATGCTTTGACGGTAGAAAGCTCAACGAGGTCAGCAAATTTGATAACTATCCATTACCGAACATCGACAGAATTTTGACATCACTCAGGAATGCTAAGTATGTATCCTCGATAGACCTTAGAAAGGCTTTCTGGCAAATTCCTTTGGACAAATCCTCTAAGGAAAAGACCGCTTTTGCAGTAGTAGGCCGAGGTCTATTTCAGTTCGTCACTATGCCGTTTGGTCTAAAGAACGCTGCTCAAACTCAGCAACGTTTAGTGGACGCTATATTTGGTCCGAAATATGAGCCACATATTTTTACCTATCTCGATGATATTTTAGTAACATCGGAAGACTTCGAATCGCATATTCGCTTACTTAAAGAAGTAAAAGATAAATTGAAAGAGGCCGGACTGACGATAAATTTGAGCAAATGTGATTTTTTTCAAAACTTCTCTAAAGTTTTTTAGGCTATATTGTAGGCTCAAATTCCTTGCGTACCGATCCGGATAAAGTAGCAAGCATGGTTAACTATGCGAGACCTACTAATACTACGGAAGTTAAGCGCTTCGTAGGAATGTGTTCATGGTACAGACGTTTTATCGAGAATTTTTCTACCTTGTTGTCGCCTATTAATGATCTTTTGAAAGGACGAAAAAAAGGACAATCGATAGATTGGACAAAGGCAGCCGAAGAATCTTTTATAAAGATTAAAGAGCTATTGGTTTCAGCTCCCATTTTATCCCAACCAAATTTTTCCCAACAGTTTTATATTTCTAGCGATGCTTCTAATACCGGTTTAGGGGGCGTCCTAACACAGAAAATCAATGGTGAGGAAAGAGTGATAGCGTATGCCAGTAGAACTTTATCAAAGGCTGAACATAACTATTCGGTTGTTGAAAAAGAATGTTTAGCAGTACTCTTTAACATCGAAAAGTTTCGACCTTACATAGAAGGTGTTCCTTTCACGGTCATAACAGATCATTATAGTTTTATGGTGGCTTAATTCTATTAAAAACCCTAGTGGCAAACTAGCGCGTTGGGCGATTAGGCTGAGACAACATACGTTTAATTTAATTCATAGAAAAGGAGTCCACAATGTTATTCCTGACGCTTTGTCAAGAATCCGTGATCATACAGTGGACGAAAACAGTCTTAATGCACAGATTGGCGTA
The DNA here is from genome assembly GCA_019049505.1 of Pachyrhynchus sulphureomaculatus. Taxonomy (NCBI): domain Eukaryota; kingdom Metazoa; phylum Arthropoda; class Insecta; order Coleoptera; family Curculionidae; genus Pachyrhynchus; species Pachyrhynchus sulphureomaculatus. The sequence continues at coordinate 8,126 of JAHKBH010000382.1, forward strand.
AGAATTGATACAGTTGATATAGATCGTATAGATGGCCAAAAAAGCGTTTTGATATCTTAAAGTTTGTGAGGACTTGTGAAGTATGTGGAGCGCAGAAATCTCCAAATGCACTACCCATGGGACTGATGGGGAAAAGAGAAAACGGTTAATTACCCTTTCCAAGTCATAGCAGCTGATCTAGTAGGCCCTTTTCCACGTTCAAAACAAGGAAATAAATGACTTTTCGTAATTTCTTGCTGGTTAACAAAGTATACCGTGTTATTTCCTTTGAAAAGCTCTAAAGCCGAATGCTTTTTGAAAAATTTTAGAAAACGATATTTTTCTAATCCACGAGTTTCATCGCTTTCGATATGCGATAACGGTACTCAGTTTACTTCTGAGTGTTTTAAGAGCTTAAGTGAAACTTATGGTTTTAACATCCGTTTTAATCCCGTGTACACCGCAAGACACGAAGCAACCGGGTTTACACCGTCTTTCTTAGTTTACGGCAGACATATACCTCTATCTGGATCGTATTATAAAAATTTAGATTTGGATGTCAATATTGACAGCGAAATAATTCCGGGTAACAGGGGTGAGTACGCCGAAAATTTAAAGGGTTTAAAAGATATTTTCACCGACGTGCGTAGTAGGATACAGAAGGCTTATGAACGGAACAGTAAGTCTTACAACCTTAGGAAAAGGGATTTTGCCTTTAATATAGGTGATCACGTTTGGCGAAAAAATAAAATTCTTTCCAGTGCAGCAGATAAATTCACATCTAAGTTGGTACCTAAGTATGTGCATTGCGTGATTAGAGAAAAGATTTCAGATTTAGTTTATGGTTTAGTTAATTTAGATGGGACTAAAATAGGACGATGGCATATTAAAGACTTAAAACCATTCAATGAACCTAACCCTAATGAAAGTTTGTCAGAAGAAGAATAGTTTATATTTACATTATCTTAATTGCTTTACTTTATTTTTTTTGATGTTGCTGTGTAGAGGTGACGACCTCGGTTTTTTGACAGTTATGAAAGTTGAGCAGAGAATAGCTTACTTTTATTGTTTATTGCTAAGGTTTTGGGTACTGATCATATCCAAACTTAGGTTGATTGTAGTTGATGTTTAGCATCGACTCAGCTGTTGCGAGCTTGCGAAAGAGTCACACTCAGGATTTATCATAAGACTGGTATGTCGGTGGTCGCGGGATTTGATTTGCTTATGACCCCAAATAATATCCAGTTCTTGACACTTGGAAGCGAAATTTTGATTAGAGGCAATCCAAGGTGATCTTGAGTTAGGACAAGCGCAAGATGTAGCTCGTGTAGTGTGATGTAGAGTCAAAAATTTTAAGAGCAATTTCAAAGTTCGTTACCCGAGTGGGTGTATTTTATTACCTTAATGGTGTATGTTGGGTGCAATTAAGAGTAAATTGATTTTGGTTTATCCAGTAAGTCTAAGACTTGGATTATTTTGATTTAGATCTTCTTCTGAATTGACAAACTAAGGGTATTTTCTATTTTTTTTTCAGAGCCGTTTTAAAACGTTACCTTTGAGTCACTAATTTTTTTAAAATTTTTTTTGCATGGACTCATAGGCGTATGTTGAGTTTTTTTCGGTTTACTATCAGATTGATAGGAAATTGAAGCCCTGCAGGAGAACTAAAGGCTGATCATTTACAAGAGATGAGGGCAGAGTAAGACAGTCGTTTCACAAAGAAATGATCAAAATCTGATACCGAGATGAGAACCTTGTCAAGAGAGGCTAAGCGCAGTGAAGGAAGATTCCTAACCGAATTTTTAGATTTCCAAGAGGTAATCTAGAAGTTTGGGCTGACAGAAAACGGTTATGCCTGATACCTGTAGCAGTTTCTTCTAGAGGCTATTGTCTAGGAGACGATTAACACCATGATCGAATATTTTAGCTGTCAACGATGTTTTCTTCTTGTTTCTGATTAAGCTGGAAAAGCTCTTGTCGTCTTCAAAAGTTTTGTTGCGTTACCACCGAAAATTTGAGAAATTTTTGCTTCATGTAGCTTTTTAAGCTCATTTTCGTTTTTTTTAAAATTTCGTTAAAAGCTTGGTTAAGTCAACCTTGTAAACCTTTTAGGTTGTATCCCATGAGTTATCTGTTTTTACAGGCTGTGATGCACCGGGTGCTAACAGATGCCGTTACGACGTTTGGCAGGGAGTTAGTCTTCCTGAGGAACAGACTGATTGGAAGGGTAGTCTATGGGGGGTGAACGTTTGACCTTTGGGACCTTTAGGGGTTTTGTTACCCAATGGTTATTTCTATTTGAACCAAAGGAGAGCCTAGCTACTGTAGTCGACCTCAGCTCCAATTAGCCTACTAGTGGTGACAGGCTGTTGGCAGTAGTGTGTTTCGGAACACCCTATTGATTAAATTTTTTTGACTTATGGTGGTGTGGTAGACGCCGTTTTAGTTTAGTGGATGCTATAATCTACTCCCTTTTGTTGGTGGACTCCAGGGTCACCATTTCCGTATTTTATTGTCTCCACCTTTCAGTATATCGTGGTGAGGTGTTTGTCTCCTGTTATGTGGGATGGATTGAATGTTTTTCGTTGTTGTTCTAGGGCGAGACCAGTACACGAGGGTTCTTCATGCAACTTGAAGAGGCGCAATGCTGGTTAAGTTTTATATCTCTGTGTAGCCACCCTGAAGAATGACGGAGGGCGTTTCTTCTGGCTCATGTTTCTAGGCAGATTTGTCACTTTGGTGCGATGTGCCGAATATTTGATTAGCTTTTGCTAAGAGCTTTCACCAAGCTCAGTATGGAGTTATCATAACCAAGAGTTTGGGATTTGAACTCCTGTATATATGTCTGTATATATTTCTGTATATATTTCTGTATATATTTCAGTGTATGTTGGTTGCCTGAGGGCATGTGCTCAAAATGCGAGATTTTGAGTTGTTTTGCTTATGGACTCCCATATATAGGATTATGACTTTAGGGAGGTCCTATTTCGAGACTTGTTGTCTCATATAGTTATGTTGGGAATGTTTCCTTGAATGTTAGTTGCGCGTGGACTAATCATTCTGTTCTTTGTGAACATTGCTTTTGAAGCAGGATCATTCAGTTTGGTGAATTTTAGCTTTTATGGCTATTCACTGTGTTTAGGGTGAATTTTAGCTTTTGTAGCTATTCACTGTGCTTATAGTGATATTGTTAGCTTTTATAGCTGCTCACTATGTTAAAGGCGAGATTGTTCTTTTAGAACGCAGACTTTGTGTAGTCGAGGACTATTTACAGAGTGTTTTCTTGGCGAGGAGCCGAGGTTTTTTCTAGCGATATACCAGAGTGTTTTCTTGGCGAGGAGCCGAGTTTTTTCTGGCGATATACCAGAGCGTTTTGTTGGCGATGAGCTGACGTGTTTTCTGGCGATTAACCAGAGCGTTTTCCCTGGCGATTTTAGCATGTCTGGATGTCTTAGGACGTCGACATTGCGTTATAGAGTGCGATTATTTTCCGAGTGCGACTAGTAGTGATACTAGATTTGGAATGTTCTCTTAGCGATGAGCTAGAGCATGGATGGCGATTTTTCCCGAGCGTTTGTCTGGATATTTATCCAGATATTATTTTTTTTTGTTTTGGCCTAGTGCTAAATGGTCTGACAAGACTTTTTTCTTTTTAGTGTAAGTGTTTGCACTAGAATCATTTTTTTATTTTTTTATTTAAGAATTTTTTATAAATTTCTTTTGCTGAAATAGAAAATTTTCAGACAATCCTTAAACTATTTTAAGGGGGGTGTTCATACTTTGTTTCAGTTCATTTTTTTTGGTTTTAGACAAGAGTCTAGACAAAGTTATATTTTTTTTGTTTTGGTAACAATAACAGAGCTGATTCTTTTATATAAGAAGACCGCGACTGTTACTTTGAACAGGTATTTCTTATGTTCATGCAAGGATTTTTATTTACTTTTTGATGTACTTAACCTTAGTGCTTAATTAAGTTAGGTCTAGTTATAAGTTATAAGATTCTTGTGTACTTGCAAAGATTTTCATTTGGTTTCCATTGTACTTAATATTAGTGCTTAATTGAATTAAGTCTAGTAGTAAGGTCCGAAGTTTGTAATTTTGTTTTAAGTTCTGACCTTAGTATTAAGTGATAGTGTACCACTTTGTACCTTTTCATAAGTAGCCTAAGTTTAATAGACTAGTGTAGTCTATTTCTTTTTGGAAGGGGGTAAATGTAACATTCATTTTTTCCTAGATTTTAAGACCATGTAATGTTACTGATTTTTCCATTTCAAATTGTACTTATTTTCATTTTTGTTCCGAACGGTATATTAAACAGGGATTCCCAGACGTTCGGTATATAGTGAGTTGTGCGGGTTCCTGACTGAACCTCTCGCTACGCCGCGATTGGTGGAATGTTTGATCGGCAGTTTTGATTGGAGCGTCGTGATATTACTGGCAAAAGTCGCACGATTATTTAAGGCTCCGCAGACCGTAAATCGAGGTTGTTTTCCATCTAGCCGCAACCAGGCAGTACCATCAAGCCGCTGCCGGGCTGTTTTCCACCTAGCCGCAGCCAGGCAGTACCGTCTAGCCGAGAGGCTATTTTCCATCTAGCCGAAGTAGGCTAATTTTCATCAGAGGCGCTAAGTAAAAGCACCAGTGTCTTAACTAAAAGCCGTAGTGAGCTTTCTAAGTGTTTGTTAAGAAAAAGTGTGAAATCGGGCGTAGTCGATCACAGCAGGAATAAAAAAACAGTAAGTCAACAAAACTCCCTTCAATAGACTTATTCGAGAGTAGCGCCTTAACTGCAACGTAAAACAGACTAAAAAGTGAAGTGTAAAGCACGATTTCTCGTCTTCGGGGGTTATAATAGTCTGAAATTTTAATGTAACAACTACTAGTTAGGCTAGAATTTGTTAGGTAAAACTGTAAAGGTTAGAACTTTTCATTTTAAAAACAAGAATAAATTTTCTTTTTTGATTAAAGCTAGTGTCTCACTGAATATTTATTTTTCTTTTCAGGATAAGTTGTACTAGACTAATTCTTTTTAGTAATACCCATAAAACCCTTCAGCATTTTTTTCCATTTTTTTAGCTGAAGTTAGATCCTTTCTATTTTAAAATGGATGGTGCCCAAAATTTCGTACAGCTAAAGCCTTTAAAAAAAAAATAGAAATTAATTCCAAAAAGACGTACAAAAATTATCTCTTACCCATATCTCTCTACCAAGGAAAACTGAGCTAGTGTTTCTTTAATTTCTTTAGTTCTTTTAAAATCATTAGTCACTCAATTCATTATCAGAAATTAAAAGCGGGGCTGCAAGAAAATTGTGCTCAAGCTTGGGGTGTCCAATATTCAAACGGTACAAAATGACGCAGTGTACGTGGGGCGCAATTAAACACCTTTTCATAAGTTACAAAATGACACCACAACGTGCGGGCAAGTTCCAATGTTACAAAATTGCGCTCAAGCGTGGGACAAACAACTTCTCACAGGGTACAAAAAAAGATGCCTCAAACTGAGGACAGTTCACACCTTACAAAATTACGCCCAAGCTTGGGGGCAACATTTTTTTCACACGCTACAATATATATATATATATATATATATATATATATATATATATATATATATATATATATATATACAGTAATACCCCGCTTAGCGCGACCCCGTTACGCGCGGTTTCACTATAACGCGAAATACAAAATGCACTTTCAAAAATTTATTCAGGTTTGGACATATTGCAGAGTATAGACAATAATGATGACCGTGTCTTGACCGTGTGTCAAACAATTAAAAACAGTGTTGGGTGTTATGAACGTATTTTACAAGAACGTAAACAAAACGTTACCCAAAAGACAATAGATGTATTTTTCCGTAAAAAATAAGAGTATGTATTGCATAAAGTGTTCTTAGAATTAAAGTGATTGATTAAAATGATTTGTATTTTTTTGTATTAAATTTTGACTATGTTTAATCATAAACCTCGATATACGCGAATTTCAGTTAACGCGATTTTTTTCGGAACGTATCCCTCGCGTAAAGCGGGGTATTACTGTATATATATATATATATATATATATATATATATATATATATATATATATATATATATATATATATATATAATACATATATATTATGTTTCATTATAGTTATTTATGAATAATATTTGTTTATTACCTCAGCAAAAAAAAAAACAGGAAAAGTTACCATAATACGATTTAAATCTTACTCAATTTATCGGCTAAATTTTTTGTGATTTTAGGAACACAAAAACGTGAAGAAACGCAAAAGGCTCGGAGAGGGACTTATTCCCGAATACAATACTTTCCTTTAGTAAGGAAAGTAATAAATCCACTTATGCAGTGTACATTGGACGCATATATGTATTGTCCACGTGGGATGTAACGCAGGATTGATGACATATCTCGTCTTTGTCGAGTTCAGGACGATACTGCACAATGCCTAATGATACTGAAGATATAGTGATTTTTTTACAACTACCCTTCCTGAAGGATCTTTTAGTTCAAAGATAATCGGTTGTAGATTTTGAGATATGAATATACCGGTTGTCTTTTTGACACACTAGCTTTGAATTCTTCAATTTTATAAAACAACTGGTTGGAGTGATACATATATGATCTTAAAAATAAGATTATTAAATTATTTTTCATTACTTTTAATTTTAATAGGAGAAGCGGCTGAAAGAGATTAGAGAATCTTGTTTACTCAATAGTTTTATGAGAATTTTTCTAGTGGATGCAAGAAGGAGCAAATATTACGTAAAAGTATTTATAAGACGGATAAGGGGCCAAAGGGATAGAGAAAGCAGGTAGAGGAGTAACTTCGTATTTGTCGTGTTTTGGGCCTTTTTCGTTTTTTTTTTCAGCAAAGGAATCGAAACATATT
>JAHKBH010003839.1:0-12666 GCA_019049505.1 Pachyrhynchus sulphureomaculatus
ATTTAAATCTATCGGTTCCTTTGATTATTGTTTCGTTTATCTACTTCTAGATTCTCCACGTTTCCCTCCGTTGTTAGATATTCCGTTTTATCAAAGTTTATTGCTAATCCTGCTTTAGTGTATTCTTCTTTCAGTTTTCTTACCATATAACTGAGGTCTTCCTCATCTTGCGCTATGATTACTTGGTCGTCTGCGAAACTTAGAGTATATAAGTATTCTTCTCGTATTGGGACTCCCATTTCACCACATTTTTGCTTTCATTTTTTTAATGTTTGTTCCAGGTATATTTTGAATAATGTTGGGGATGTAGAGCATCCTTTATAATAGACCTTTTGATGTTTGGAGTCTCTTCCCTATTTTATGTCCTATTTTTATGTTCACTGTGTTGTTTTCGTAGAGAGCTTTTACTGCGTATATTAGTTCTTTGTCATTGCCTATTTCTTTCATTGCGTTCCATAATCTTTGTCTTGATACTGAGTCATAGGCCTTTCTTATGTCTATGAAGGCTAGATGAACTTCTCTATACTTTGCCAGTTTTTTTTCCATTGTTTGTTTTATAGTGTATATGTGGTCTATACATGATTTTCCGGCCGTACAGCCTGCTTGGTCTTCTCCAATTTTTCCTTTTATATTTTCCTCCATGATATTTTTAATAATTTTTCCATACAAACGTCCCATACTCGATATTATGCTTGGGCCTTTATAGTTTGTGGATTTTCTGCGGTCTCCTTTTTAAATATAGATACTATATAAGCTTTTGACCATTCCTCTGGTATTTTTTCTCCATTTATCGCTCTGTGGAACATGTTTCTCAGCATTCGATGTAATTTATTAGGACCCGTACTTAATCATTTCATTTACCACACCTCCAGGCCCCTGCAGATTTATTATTTTTGAGTGTTTTTATTGTCTTCTTTACTTCTTCATAGCTTAGTTCTATCTCTTTTATTTCCTTATTCTATTCTTCTTCAGGTTCTCTTCTTGGAATTCTTTGTCTATCTTCTGTTAGCAGCTTCTTATAATATTTCTTCCCACTCGCTTTCCCTGGGATGTACTCTATATACGTCTTCTCTCTATTGTTGGTCCTTAATGCTTTAATTATTCTCCATGACTGTGCTTCTAGTTCCTCCTATATACTGTTCTACATATTCGCACGATTTTTCCCATCTCTCGTTCTTTTCTTTGTTTATCATCCTCCTCGTTTCTGCATTTTTCTCTTTATATTTCTGTAGATCTTCTTCTGATTTTGTATTCAGCCATTTTTTTTTTCGTGTAGTCGTTGTTTTTGTTGTTTGCTTTTTTTTCTCCTTTAAGATTCTTTAGTTTTTTCACAGATTTTAATTTTATGTTTCTTATTCTCGTTGTCTTCTTTACCTAATGCTTCTAGGGCCGCCTGTTTGATGCATTCTTTTATGTGGTCATATATCTGTTGGAGGTTGTCGTAGTTAAATTCATTTAATTTTTGATCTAATCATCGTCTATATAGGTCTCTTATCGTTTCGTCTTACAGTAAGTGTAGTTTCTGAGTACATGACCTAAGTAAGATAGTTTTCATACTTTTATGATTGTCAAAAGTTTTTTCTGCCTTGTCCCTATCCTTCGTAGAACTTCCTCATTAGTGATCCTGGCTGTACATGAGATTTTTAATATTCTTTGATAGAGCCACATTTCAAATGATTCCGGCTTCTTAGTAGTATATTGCTTCAACGTCCATTTCTCAACTCCATACAAAAGTTGGGACCATATATAGCATTCTAGGAAATCTTAGAGCGAGGATAACTTTCTGTTGCAGAACATTGTCCAGAATTTTCAAAATACTTAAAACTTGTCTTATTATTATTTTATTTAACAGTGAGTCCAATGAACTATTCTTGTTCATTATTTATATTAAAATATTACATCGCAAGTGTATGTTTCTATCACAAATTACAGTTGCATTACAGACAGATAAATATATTTATCACAAATAAGACAATATATCATAGATTAAAACAGTCAATTTTTAATTTTAGGTAGAACTTTATGGGGCCTGACAGGTTTGGGTGTAGGGGGTTTTGCTCCCACCCCTCCTCCTTCGGATAAATTTATTATTACGACAACAAGATCTCATTCAGATGCACTTGTGACTAAGACTTTAGAAGCACTACATCCAGATGAAATAATTAGAGTTGGTGGTGCTGGACATAAGGTACTCAAAATACACACTGAACCTGAAAAAAGATGTTAAGAATTAAAAAAATTTAGATAAAAAAACAAAAACAAGTAACAATAACTTTCACAGTAAAACTACTTAATTACTTTGTTAACTGTCACTAAATATATTTGTAAAGATTTTACAATTGCGTTATCGCGCATTTTAGAGAACCGGACCGATTTCGTAGTACAACTACATTGCCAAACGTTTAAGTAAGACTAAAACAGATAATTTTTTGGTATTTTATGTTTATATGATGAATAGATGGGGTCTATTATATGTTATGTTAAAACAGTTGGAAAAAAAGAGAATTTTGCTACGTCTAATTGACTATTCATTAAATTTATATTATGGTCCTTTAAATGTTTGTAAATTTTCTTTAGATTTCTAAGAAATTGAGTTTTTGACCCTTTAGGTGCCATATGGAGTATTTGTAAACAATTGATATTGGGAAAAGTATGGCCTGTTTCTAAGAAATGTTTAGCAAAGTGTGATTTGATTTTTCATTTTTTTTTAGCCTATAAGAGGCATTGTGTTCTGCGAATCTTGTCTTGAAATTCCGTCCCGTTTGGCCTACGTAACAGCTATTGCACTCTTGACAATTAAGTTTATAAACTCCTGATTTATTGTATTTATTAGTTTTATCTTTGGCATTGCCCTCCAAACGGGACAGTATTTCAAGACAAGATTCGCAGAAACACAATGCCTCTTATAGGCTAAAAAAAATGAAAAATCACACTTTGCTAAACATTTCTAGAAACAGGCTATTATTACTTTTCCCAATATCAATTGTTTACAAAATCAATCAAGGTCCGTTTAACTTGCCAAAAAACTTTCATTTTAGTATATTTAATGCTGTTAGAAGGAAAGGCCCAAGCCTATGTATTTGCCAGTCAAGGGGTGTAAGAAATGGGACACTTGTGCCCCTGAAGGTGTTTTAAAGGGCTCTAGGAGGTGTATTAACAGATATTCATGGAAAAAGAATATGATTATTCGAAGTAAGTAGAAGAAAGTGTTGAAAAAAAGCTTCAGTAAATGTCCGTAAAGAGCGTTCCAAATAACATTAGTAAATGGAAAACTACTACCGCAGTACTTATTTCTATTTACTTTTATTTTATTTATTTATTTATTTTTAGAAATGTCTCATATCCAGATGCTCAAGGAGTGTTCGCTACCTCAAAGAACGTGAGTCACTCAGGATCTAATTTCTAAAAATACCACAAGAATTAAAGGATATAAATTTCCGTATTAGTCGGGTTGCTAGTAAGTTTATGCTAGTTTGGTGCTAGATTTGGTGCTAGTATAGTGGGAATTTCTTAAAAGTCACCTACAATTACGTCATAAAATTTTCATTTGGTTCAATTTTAGGCATCCATCAGTGCATGGAAAAATGCTTCAACTCTCTCCTTTTATTTATTAATTTATGTACGTATATATTTAAGTTATTATGACTAGGCCCACATACGACATTATGCTGCCAGGGCATCAGACATTCATTTAGCAAGCTTTTCAAGCCGACATTACTGTAAAAAAAAGTGACAACCTGCGTCAATGTTTGTGGCCGAGCCTTGAGATTGAATTCCCCGATGAAGGTATATATCTTCGCATACGCCATGTTGTTGGTGAAGGCTACTTAGACTAAACTGTTGTAGACAGTGCCCTTTCCGCTCTCGAGGGAAATACATGAGAGGTCATTACTATTAACCAGAATTTCGTTAGGACTAAACATCGAGCACTGTCGGGAACGTTTCCCCATTCTTATTTCTCTTCACTATCGTGACGAAGGGACTGATTGTCGGTTTCGGTCGGTGATGTTTAATGTTAACACGGCCAAGGACAAGATCAAACTAAGTAAATTTAGTTCATTCTGAAGTTTAGCTAACAAAGTCGCAATGTTTTTAAAAATGGCCGTCATTTCTGATATTACTAGATGTTCTACCAACCAAAATTAAGATGCGGGGCGCGGTCATCCAGACTTTTTATGTATTGAACATAATTATTACTATGACATAATTGTAGATGATGAAACAAAAACAAAATGGAAAAAAAATCAGTAGCACTGCACTATCTTTTTTATGTTTATAAATCAGGTATATATATATGTTTTTCCGGTGGGGGGAAGCCTGCCATAAATTACTATGATATTATTATAAAAATATGGTTTTCATTTTATGAAATAAAGTATTTGATAAGTATGACGTGTCTATGACACCATTTTAGTCCATACTGCAAGTTTAATAGTAAAATAGGGTTTTTAATTATTTTGGTGAAGTTGTTCTAAGAGCAGGGTAAACATGGTAAACAGTAAACAAAATTACTCGTATATAAAAATAAAAACAAAAACTTTTTATTATTGCATTTTATAGTAATATCTTAATGACTTTGTTAGTTTTAAAAAACGGGGTAGCTAAAGTCTTTTTAAAAACAATAATAAAAGAAAAAACCAACTATTTCGATATTGTATATCTCATCATATCCCTCTCCAGTATCTCAGTTTTTAAGGGGTTTTATCAAACTAGTATTAATTTAAAACTTCATAGTGGCCATGTTTTTTTTTTGATTCCCCTAAAATTGACATTTGTGTTCAGTAGTAGACCAATAAAAGAAGCATCGGGCGATCGGGCGAGCGACGTAACGGTCGAGGACGTCGCGGGGGGGGGGAAAAATTGGCAGCTCGGACCAAAACGACAATCCGGGGCAAGTCCAACGGGCAACTGACAATGGACCATGGCTGCCAAAAGTGTTGTGCCGGCCTGGAGTAAGGGGTCGACTTTGTGCCGCGCGAGTAAACGACACCCCACCAAGGGCGGGAAAGTCGAGGCTGATTAATTACGCATGAGTTATACTACAGGAACAAACGAACACAAACCATGCGTTGCTTTGGTAAAAGAGCACAAGAAGTCCTGACAGGAAAACCACTTGGAGACTGAGAAAGGGAATCACTCGCTCCGCCCTAGACCCACCACTATCAATCCCAAACGCAACCGAACGAAGTATTTAATCAAAAACTCCCGCATCGACAAAGAAATCCCAACAGCACAAAACCAAAATTCAAACGGCAAATAAAAAAAGAAAACCAAATCAAACAACATCAAGGAGATATCTCTAGGACACCTTACCCCAGTTTATCAACGGAACGTGTCCCAAACGAGTCTCACGCCAGAGTATAAACAAGATCAAGTCCGGGTCTCCCAACAGAACACTGCCAGAAAATCCTGGATACTCTGAAAATAAAATTATCCGTATATGGCCGCAAGACTTCGTAGATTACAAGAGAACCAAACACGAGAGGAAAGATACCAACAACCTCTTCCGAAAGTGGTCTAAGCAAGCCAAACACAGTTCTCTACCGGAAAAACTATGCACAGCAACAGACAGCAGTGACCGAACCATCATCAACAAACAAGAACTCACAGATCATTGGAAAAGTATCTGGAGTCAGAACCCAAACTACCCAATAATAACACCCCTGGATCAAAAGCCAAAGAAGGCAAAGATAAACATGTGAACAGAACAGGAAAATTCCACATTAATTACTGTGGGACCAAAGAGCATGATGAGGGCCTGGATGCATGCGGAAGTTTCCGGAGGTAGTATTTAGAATTAGATTGGCCCGCCCCGCTCCGATCTCGGGTCCTAGGGATGCTTGGTTTCGGAGGCGTCGACTTGCATGACATCATAATTTTAAGATAGATTTTTGCAACATTACGAGGTATAAACTCGAACATTTTAAATTCAGTGCATCAACACCTGCAATCAGATAACCACCTAAACCTACTGTACTCGCTCTATGTGTGAAACCAAGGTGCCCCCCCCAGATCCCATCGAGCCTGTCATGGTCCATTCGACCAGCACGGTCACCTATCTTTATCCCTGGGTACGACTTCTATTTCCCGATTTAGGCGTAACTTTGGAATCTGTCTTTTTGTCAGAAGCGACCTCTCTTGTCAACGAGAAAGAAGCTCTGGAGCCCCAAACTTTGATGTTATGTGGTTAAAAATATTACGACTCAACAAACCACAAGGTTCATCTGTATCCTGTATCGACCACCAAGTGATTACCAATTTTCGAACACTTTTCGCATTCTCTTGCAAGACACCATCGATTATTTACAAAGTAACTATCCAAGTATGCCAATTACTATAAATGTACAATATAAATCGACATGGCCTCAAAATTCAAGGTACTATGACATAGACACGGTCGTGAAGCTGAATCATTCTCAATCAGTTATGGCTTAACTCAGCTTATTGACGAACGCAACACGGATCCCTGATTCGAGACGGGGGGAGTTCGCCAGTCTTTCTTGATCTGTTTTTAACCACCAATCCACGGAGATTTACACGGTCACCGTAAATTTAAATTAAATCCGCCGTTAGGTTCTTTTCCGACCATTTTCTTAAATGCTTTCGACATCGAGTATCCTGCCAATCAGTGACAGAGAGGGCGCCTAGGCCGCGCAAGATTTGGCACTACAAATCTGCTAAATGGGGAGAAACGATCTCATGGAAATACTTTCGAACTTTCCCTTGGATGGACGTTTGTTTTCGATCCGATAACCCATCCTGACTTGCGCCAGGGAGGTCTCCGATGTTATTTTGGCTGGTTATGGAAGCTTACATCCCTTTTTTCGAAGAAAAATGCTCCTCCAACGGCAAACCTTGGTTCGACCGGAAAATGCAAAGAAGCTGTTGCTTCTAAACATATTGCCTTACCGACAATGGCGTGTGAAAATCCTAACACCTTAAATCGAAAAATTATCTTTGTTCACGCCGGAACAGATGAAGGGAATTATCGACGAAACCAAGGAGGCACACAATCAACGAATTAGAAACCAAACTTCTCGCTTGTCCCAAACAATTCCAGGTCCTTTTGGGCAGTCGCTAAGGCAATCACTATGTCAAAAATTTTAACCAAATCCACCATACCACCACTCACACGGCCAGATAATTCCATTGCAACCACACCTGTTGAGAGAGCGAACTTGTTGGCTGAACTCTTTGCTTCACATTCTACTGTCGATTTCCAAGGAAAAAAACACCACCTACTATTCCCATATTGCAGTCAAGGATGCCCGATGTTGTCTTCAGACAGCGCATCATAAAGCGTATTTTAATGAAGCTTAGACACCAAGAAGGCTTCTGGCGCTGACGGAAAATACCCTGCCATAGTTCTCAAAAAACTGCTTGCAAGGGAACTAACACCAGTTTTCTGTAGACTTTTTAACCTATCCTACAGAAAGGGAATATTTCCGTCCTGCTGGAAATGTGCCACGGTTTAGCCGATACCTAAAAAAAGGTAAGAAGACCTTGCCAAATAACTACCGACCAGTTGCACTGCTTTCAATAATATCGAAAGTCATGGAAAAGGTTATCAATGAGCATCTTCTAAAATATCTTGAACGATTCAATATTATTAGCGATCACCAATATGGGTTTTCGTAAACATAGATCAACGGGAGATCTCCCGACTTATGTAACAACATGTTTGGAACAACGCAATTGAAACACCTTTGGAGAATCTCGAGCGGTTTGCTCTTGACATATCCAAGGCATATTCGACCGTGTTTGGCACGAATGGGACTGTTGGCCTAAGTTGCGCTCTTATGGTATGTCTGAAAGGTTCTGTTTGTTGGCTCTCATGTTTCCTCAGAGAGCATTCTTTACGAGTGGCGGTCGACGGATTTCTTTCTAACACCCTCACTACCCTCAACGCCGTGTGTGCCCCATGGGGGCTCCATACTTGTCTCCAACTCTCTTTCTCATTTACATTAACGATCTGCTCTGGAAAAGACGGGAATCCAATCTATAGCTTTGCAGATGACAGTACGCTTGTCTCTTCATTCACCTTGGAAACGCTCGTGGACATCGGTCTCTGCTCAGGCGAATATCCGCAGACAGCAGGAGCAGGAGGTCGTTCAACTTAACAAAGACCTGGAAGAAATTCTATCTTGGTTGGGGCGGGTGACAGTAAAACCAAGTGGAATTTAACGCTACAAAAACCCAAGCGGCAGTTTTTTTTCTAAAAAGTTAACGTTGCTGAACCCGACATAGTTATGTCGGGGGCACTCCAATTCCCTCCTAGCATCTCGTCGCTCAATTTGTTGGGCGTTAGTTTGGGAGCAAATATGTTTGGCATATGAACATGTTGCAGGCCCATAGCAGGAGGAGAGCTTCTCAAAAAATTGGGGAAAAACTTATTATTTAGAACAGAAAGCTTTAACACCCCACAGCAACTGTTAATTCTTTACAAAGCCCAAATTCGACCCACAACTAGTGGAATACTGCTCTACGTTTGGGCTCCGCTCCCAAATATACACTGCATTTGTTGTTGGATTCTGTACAGAGAAGAGCGGGGTCCGTCTGATTGGGGACCCGGAATTGACGGCGGCCTTGATTCGCTGGAACATCGAAGTGAAACGGTTTGGCGACTTGAGTCTGTTCTACAAGTATTTTCATGGAAAGTGTTCGAAGGATGTAGCCCGCTTAATTCCTCCCAAAGCGGTTGCATGTTGAAAGAAATACACGTCGCGCCTGGTGCTTCGCAATCCGTATGAGGTTTCAGCTTGTTACTCCGCGTACGACGCTTTTCAAGCAATCTTTTATATGGAGACACGTCATCCCTTTGGAATAATTTGCCCAGCGCTGTGTTTCCCACCGAGTAGTTAAATTTACAGCGATTCAAGAACCACGTGAGAACGTGGAAAAGAATTGCTTTTTCCGCACTCGTGCCGCTCCTGGAGCGCTTTAGGTGGGACTTCCCTTGCAGCACGTGTGCATATAGAACAATAAAAAAAAATAAAAGAAAAAAGTATTGTTTGACAAATCATCATGGAAATGATTACACAGTAGTATTTGTTCTATTCTGAGTACGTTTCGCACATTACGTGTAATCTTATGGTTTGACTTCGCAATTTAATTGAAAAAATGAGAGTCAAATTGTAGTCTTTTTGTGATGTTTAAGAATCCCAGCCCGTCAAAAAACGTAAACGTATTGCCCGCCGGAAACGAAAAAATACCCGATGCTGTGAGTCCACCAGTTTGTGAGATGAAAACTCCAGAACAGTCAAATTACATGTCATTCTCAAGGGAATGTTAAGAATTTAGACTTTTTCATATTCATAAAAAGATTTGCATTTGAAGGCACATATAAAATTCAGTTGAGGTCAAGACCTTTTTAAACGAATTAATCTTCAGCTGGATTGACGCTCGATTTTTTATTTAAAAAGTCTTTGTAAATAAAGCAAATTTGTCGTTACATTGCTTCGTCATGAAAACACCTTTACATCCACCAAAAATAAAACCAGTTTGGTGTTGGCTTGCTTTATCATCTGGGAGGTGTTGTTGTTTTGTAATTGGGTCGGTACTTTTTTGCAAAACTAAAATGGCAATGCAGTTATCGTTAATGGAGAAACGATACGACATAACATGGTTATTTTTTCATGGCATGGAAATTATATATATTTGAGCTGGGGGGGGTGGCATGTAAATTTCAACAAGATGGCGCAACATGCCACATATCCTTGTTGGCGAAAATCAATTTATTGAAGGTGGAGAAAGGAAGGAAACTAAGTTAGTTGTGAATCTCATCTCATAAAATGCCGATGTGAATTGACACAACCAAATTATTATAACTCCATTGATTTTTTTTTTCTTTCTGTGGAGTTATCTTAAAATCATTGATTTACTCCAAAAATAATAAACCAGAAAGAAGGAAAAACACTGAATGACCTTAACCCAACATTATTCGTGGTGCTATTAGTGTAAAATAAGTGCTGGCTTGATTTGTGTTGGAAAAAATGTGAATCAAAAAAAATTAGTCGTGTTTTACAGAATTCTAATATTCAAAAAAAAATCCCAGACTGGCCGGTCATTTACATGAAATCATTTTTAATAAAAAATATCATGCATTCTTTAAAATAAAGAAAAAAATCGCATTCATCCATTGAAATACGATGACCCTTTTGTTTTTTATTTCTAAAATTTATATTAAAATATCAATGCGTTGAAGCAAAAAAAAAATTATCCTCAACGATTTTTTGCTTCATTTACATGGTTCTTGAATTTATTTTTCAAACAGTTTGCTTCATTTACCACTGGTTCTTGAATTTAATTTTTCAAACAGTTTTTAGTGTCTGTACCAAAAATATTTGGAATTTTTCAAAATAAAGTTTTACTAATTAAAAACCGCTTTTAACTCAATAGAACAGAATTTGCTCGCTCGGCAAAAAGTACTCGTTGCGCACCCGCGTAATTCTTCCCTATAAAAACACGCAACAACTGCATTTTCCTATCATTCCTTTATTGGAACTTGAACCGTCAACCTTCTCTGCTATACCTGCGGAAGAAGAAGAAGTAAAACAAAGAAACGGCACAAGTCATCGCCCTATTACAAGGGCCACAACCTGTAGTCGCTGCGCATCTCTGCACCTGAGTCAGTTAGCTGTCTCCAGAATCCACAGACGTTACCAAGAGACTGGCACCTTTACACGAGACTAGGATTAAGACTCACCGCCACCCGTCCGTTTGCAGGGTAGACTAACCATGTGGGGGAAACGGTAAACTCCCTCAGTGAGGTAAACTGGGCTGCGCATGAATTTACTAACGGAGAGACCACACATCATACAGACACCCAAATACAGAATCCTTTGTAATCCGGGTCATTGAAACTAAAAATGAACCATAGAACATCGGAAAGAAAAAGTGGAGGGTACCCGGTATTAGTTGTTTTAAAAGGAGGGACTAATAATACTACCAAGGTTTAGTATTGAAATATACATAGTTACTTAAGATCACTGATGACGATATTGTTATAACTGAAAGAAATTGGACCTACACATCAAAAAGACACAACCTGATGAAACTTAGGTTTTCAATAGTAAAGACATAGATATAGCCGTACAACCCTCTAAAACAAAAAGTCGAAAAAGAATAAAAAAAAAAAAAAAAAAAAAAAAAACGTGGAGGAAAAAAATGAATGAATGAATGGGCAGACAGAAAGATAGGACGAAAGAAGAGACAAAAGAAGTAATGTAATTACGATCTATCTAATGATTGATTCAGCCCCGTTCGACGAAAAACCCACACTTTAGATACTCTGAATCCATTACTCACCGCCACCGATTGCCAGGGTTTTGACTAACCATGTGGGGAATGAGAAAATCGGTGTTTTAATACTCCCCTTAGATGAGGTACGGCCTCTCCCTGCGCATGAATTTACTAACGGAGACCACCACCATACAGACCCAAATACAGGAATCCTTTTGTACAGAGTTTCTTTGGAAACTAAAAATGGACCATTGAAAAATCGGGGAGAAAAGGAAAAAGAGGGAAGAAATCGGAAAATGAAAGGTATAGGTACCGGTTTACAAGTAAATTTTTTTTGTTTAAAGAAGTCTAATAATACTACCAAAGGTTAGATAATATACACAATACATAAGATCATTGATGACGCGATTATAAAACTGAAAATTGGACCTTACACATCAAAGGACACAACCTCATGAAAATTAGATATTCAATAGTTAAAAGACAATGATAGCCCGTACAATTTAAAACAAAAAAGTCGAAAAGAAAAAGAAAAAAAAACGTATGTGGAAAAAATGAAATGAAATGGTTTGAGGATTTTAGGGGCGGGAAAGGAAAGAGGGAAGAAAGAAGGATAAAAAAAGTGAAAGAAAATGAAGAAGAAGAGAAATAGAAAGAGACGAAAAAATAGTATAAGAGTATAGTATGTGTATTACGAATCTATCTAATGTTGTTCAGCCGTTTCGGAGAAAAAAAAAAAAAAAAAAGAAAAACCACACTTTAGCATACCTGATATCCTTTACTCACCGCCACCGTGTGCATGGGTTTTTATTAGACTTAACCATGTGGAGGAAGGTGGAAAAACGTGTTTTATATTTAAACTCCCTCAGTGAGGTACGGCCTACTGCCGCATGAATTTACTAACGGAGACCACCATTCATACGAACCGACCCCAAAAATACAGAATCCTTTGTATAGAGTTCTCCTTGAAACTAAAAATTGGAACCATTAAGAAACATCGGAAAGAAAGGTGAGTATATGTGGGTACCCGGTTTAAAGAGGGGGGACTAATAATACTACCAAGGTGAATTAGAGAAAGAATTTAGAATAGAAATCTACACATTACATAAGATCATTGATTGGACCGATATAACTGAAACTGGTCCTACACATCGAAAACACAACATCATGAAAATTAGGAATTCTATAGTAAAAGACAATGATAGGCCGTACAAATTAAACCCAAGAAAGTCAAAAGAAAAGAAAAAAAAAACGCCGGAAAAAAGAAATGAATGAAATGGGCAGAAAAAGAAAAAGAAAAAAGAAGGGAAAGAGAAGAAGAGGCAAAGAGTAATTGTACCAAAAGAGTAAAGTAATATTACGATCTAATCGAATGATGATCAAGCCGTTCGTCTGTTCGGAAACACCCACACTTTAGATACCTGA
>JAHKBH010003840.1:0-2500 GCA_019049505.1 Pachyrhynchus sulphureomaculatus
ATATATATATATATATATCAGTGTATATATGTATATATATATATATATATATAATATGTATATATATATATATATAATATATATATATATATATATATATATATATATTATAATTATATTTATATGATATATATAAAAATATATATATAGTATATTATATATATATATATATATATATAAACATATATATATATATATATTATATATATATATATATAACAAATATATAATATATATTATATATATATATAAACATATATATCATAATATATATATATATATATATGTATATATATATATATATAATATATATATAAATATATTTATATATATATATATATGTATATTATATATATATATATATATATATCTATATATATATATATATATATATATAATAATATGTATATATATATATATATCTATATATATATATATATATATATATATATGTACGCTCTATATATATCTATATATTATATATATATATATATATATATATATATATATATATATGACAAAATAGATGCTTATACTGCACTCTGTCGGCGACTTGTGTAACAATTTACGTCCGCATTCTTATGGTCTTTTTTTTAAATAATCACTTTAGCCCAGATCTGATTATGGCATCCATTTGTGCTTCAAACTAATATCAGAAATAAGGTATAGTAAGTCATTTTTTACGTTTGACGTCACCTGTCAAAAATGACATTTTCGTCAAAATTTTTTGAAAAAAACGTATAATTTGGCCAAATTTTAAAAAAAGTTATAAGGCAAAATGGTTTACTTTGTGAATCTAGACCTATTTGTCAAATTTCAACGGCTTACTACAATTTTGAATTATTGGCAGTTTTTTTTTTGACATTTTGGCAATTGTTTTTCATCTTGATTTATTGCAACCTTATTTAAATCATTTAATTTGTCAAAAACTAGGCACCTATAATCTATTTTAACAACAAAATGAAGTCGTGTCCATAATTTTTTTTTGGAATATTAAAATTTCACACATTATGATGAATCATATTTGATGCAAAGTTCGATTAACTTTTGTTTTTTTAATAGAAAATATTTCTCGCTTACGTAGTTTGATAGTGAACACACTTAAACTTTTGTAAATTAACACAAATCTTACATTGTGATCTATTTAGTAATATATAATATATATATATATATATATATATATATATATATATATATATATATATGTATATATATGTATATATGTATATAGATGTATATATGTATATATATATATATATATATATATATATTATATATATATATATATATATATATATATAAATATATATATATATATATATAGATAAACCTCATGTACTCGCTCTATGTGAAACCAAGGTCAGTCCATCGACCAGCACGGTCAACTATCTTTATCCTGGGTACGACTTCTATTCCCGATTTAGGCGTAACTTTGGAATCTGTCTTTTTGTCAGAAGCGACCTCTCTTGTCAACGAGAAGAAGCTCTGGAGCCCCCAAACTTTGATGTTATGTGGTTAAAAATAACGACTCAACAAACCACAAGGTTTCATCTGTATCCTGTATCGACCACCAAGTGATACCAATTTTCGAACACTTTTCGCTTCTCTTGCAGACACCATCGATTATTTACAAAGTAACTATCCAAGTGCCGAAATTGCATCCTGGGCGACTTTAATGTCCACAATATCAACTGGCTCAAATATTCAAATACTACCGACGAACAAGGTCGTGAAGCTGAATCATTCTCAATCAGTTATGGCTTAACTCAGCTTATTGACGAACCAACACGGATCCTGATCGAGCCAGGGAGTTCGCCAGTCTTCTTGATCTGTTTTAAACCACCAATCGGGAGATTTACACGGTCACCGTAAATCCGCCGTTAGGTTCTTCCGACCATAAACTGCTTTCGACATCGAGTATCCTGCCAATCAGTGACAGAGAGGCGCCTAGGCCGCGCAAGATTTGGCACTACAAAAATCTGCTAAATGGGAAGATCTCATGGAAGACTTTCGAACTTTCCCTTGGATGGACGTTTGTTTTCGATCGATAACCCATCTGACTGCGCCAGGGAGGTCTCCGATGTTATTTTGGCTGGTATGGAAGCTTACATCCCTTTTTCGAAGAAATGCTCCCTCCAACGGCAAAACCTTGGTTCGACGAAAATGCAAAGAAGCATGTTGCTTCTAAACATAGTTGTGCCTCCCCGACAATGGCGTGAAAATCCTAACACCTTATATCGAAATATCTTTGTTCATGCCCGGAACAGATGCAAGGGAATTATCGACGAAAACCAAGGAGGCACACAATCAACGAATTAGAAACAAACTTCTCGCTTGTCCAACAAATTCCAGGTCCTTTTGGGCAGTCGCTAAGGCAGAGTTAGTCAAAATACTTTACGCAAATCCACCATACCACCACTCACACGGCCAGATAATTCCATTGCAACCACACCTGTTGAGAGAGCGAACTTGTTGGCTGAACTCTTTGCTTCACATTCTA
>JAHKBH010003840.1:10000-12666 GCA_019049505.1 Pachyrhynchus sulphureomaculatus
AGGCTATTCAGAAATCTCTTAAAAAGCTAAATAAATACCATGGCAATAAAATGGCATAATATTTCAGTTATTAGCAGAAAAGATAATTAAATATGACGAAGAATGTTATTTTCTGAATCATATATTAGGGACAGGATGTTTGTCCAGCAACGGCAAATCTAACAGAAAAAAATTATAATTACTGGGCTGAGACGAGAATCCATACAGAACGTTGTAATCAAATTCAGAATCAAGACCATTATGGCGTAATGTATGGCTCACGAGTGGGAGAATTTTGAAACACTAACTAGAAACAAGAGTTTCTTGGTTAATACTCTACCAAGTTTATTATTGGGAAATGTTTGCCTTATTAAGTAGAAGGCATATGTGATATCAACACAGCGGAGCGTAACCACCTGATACAACTGCTGCTGTTAGAGAGTATTTTGAATGAAACGGTTTCCAACGAGATGGATAGCGGTTCGCAGCCGAATTATTCAATGGACTCCTAAGACACCAGACCCTACGCCGTAAGTTTTTTTCTTGTGTGGGGACTCTTAAAAATATTGTGCTACAAAACTACGACAAATGATATTGAGAACTTAAAGGAATAAAAAAATTAGATGCGTGCAAGAGTATATCTGGAGAAATTATTTTCGAAGCCACTCATCAGACGTTTAATGAAAAGAATTTTATAAATGCATAATAGAAGAAGGAAGACATATAGATAATTCCTTTTGATTTTCAAAACATTTAGTTTTTATAGATATGTAATAAGTTATGTATGTGTTAAAAGTTCTATAGTTTTTTTGTGGTTTTAATAAAAAATAATGTAATTCTTGTTTTTAATAAAAAAGATATTTTTATTTAAGGGAAAAAGCTCAACAGCATAGTAGCTAAATATTATTATAATTACTGTTAGATTAAAGTATGACAGCACCTACTAGATAAAATTGAGTTTGAAAAACGCCGTCCAAACATGGCAATACGATCCACGGCAACTGCGCTATGACCAAAAAAATAATATTTTGCATAACTTTTTTCGCGAGACAAATTAGAAAAAAAAACAGTCTAAGGATAAAAAATGTTGAAAAAATCAGGGCTTTCTATTGCCCGTTTTACGAAAGGTATGTCGATGAAAAAAAAATTTTTGGCATGGCGGTCGCCAGCGTCGTTTTCACTACCAAATATCAAATACGTTCAGTACACTCTTGATATGCACTACTATCATTCTGAATTAAAAAAAATATATATCCAACAATGTTCCATACCCATCGAGGCTGTGCGTCTAAAAAATGATCACCCTTGTACATGTCAATGAAATACTAATGTAATATTACAAAATTACTCCTTAAATGCAGTCCTAAGAATTTCCAAAATTTGATGGTATATTTTGGATGATCAGCTGGGAATGTAAGACTGTACAAGTACAGACATTCTCCTTGTTCTTTAACTTAAGCAAGAGTAATTAATGGCCAGAAAGTGAAAACAATATATAATAAAAAATGAATAATTCAATAAAGAAGTAAATACTTAACCAGTTAAATGAATAGAAACTATGTGTAATAAATGTGTTTTGTTTATATTTAACCAGCCACTGAGAAATATGATTTCTTTTTGCGAATAACAAATATTAAACGCGGACATGAATTTTGTTTTTTGACAATGCAACAATGGAGGGATCTGTTTTTTGAAAAGCCGTATATAATGATTTAGGTAATCTCTACGATTTTATATCATTTTGAAATAAAATATGCTTATTTTAATATTGACATGTGAGCTGCAGTCTTGTTGTAAGAGCCAAATTTATTTTTTAATTTTTCAGTTATGGCACAAGATTTTCGTTGCTCACTTCCAATATTTAAGAGTGGTCAATATTTTTTTGAATATTGAGTACTAAACTCCAATGACCAAACTCTATCTTAAATTAACCCGGAGAATGAATGGTCCAGTTTAAAAACTAGTCTTACCACTGATTCACTTTCTGGACCACATCTGTAAATATTACTAGGATGAAAGTTATGATAAAGGGCGGATCGGCGGAGTACAATTGAACATGGCATGTACTTTATAGGCCACAATGTGGTTAATTGAAAATATTAAGGTCTAATATTGGAAGCCTGTTTAAAAAGGCCGAAAAATACTTATAGGACTCAAATAATCACACAATAATTTTAGGTATGGTGTATCAAAATGTCATGCAATCAGAAAACTCCTCTCTGAAAATAACAAATTGAGCATAAAATTTCTTTCATAATGAGTAGCGAACAGTGATAATACTTTTTCACCTCTTTCAACACTAACAATATGAACAATCTAAATTATTCTTCCCATGTTTTTCTTATTTTATGATATTAAATAATCTAATAAGAAATATATTTGCGCAATGTTCATTGATGATTGTCGCTTATTTTTTATCCGGATTAGGGCGATAGAAGGTATTCTAGCGGTTAGTATTTCTTCTTAGTGTTTAAAACTTTCCAGGATCCGTCCAAAACTTATCAATTATCTTTTGCATTAACTTTTGTTAAAGTTACGCTTTCACTAAAAACATTTATAAATCAATTTTAAAATGAACTCGTTTTTTGCTTTTATTGCCCGCTTGTTGCTTTAAGTCTATATATTTTTTTAGCTGCACGTAAAGTGTATATTAAGGCGACCAATATAGTAATTTTCTGTAAAAATCT
>JAHKBH010003841.1:0-12639 GCA_019049505.1 Pachyrhynchus sulphureomaculatus
AAATTCAATCCCAATGCAAGACATCGAAACTTCGAATTTGGATAATAGTATATGTGGTTTGATGTTGCAGATCCATTACGCGTGAAAGCACATATGAAATCGCGATATCACAGTGGAAAAAGCCATCTTTTTTTGTTCTTGTAGACAGAGCGAAATTGTGGAGAGATGTTGCAGCCACATAGCTACAATTATATGGGTACCTTGGGTACGGAGAGCATAACGACATAACACATGGGCTGAAAAGTCGCGGGCCTAACACATAGATGGCGCTAGTTTTATCGCAGTCACCTTTTTTTTAGTTAATACTAACATTCAAAAGACAGCTGTTAAAATTTCATGATATTCTATTCATTAGTTTGTGAGTTATTGTGCTAAGAGTGACGCTACTTTTGTTATTTTCAAAAAACAATGGATCAAAAACAATTTCGTGTTTTAATTTTACACTGCTTCTTGATGGGAAAAAATACCGTTCAAGCGAAGCAATGGCTTGAAAAGTGTTATGGGGACTCCGCTCCATCAGAAACAACAATAAAACGTTGGTTTGCTGACTTCAAACGTGGTCGTAGAGACACCGATGATGCAGAACGCAGTGGACGTCCAAATGAGGCGGTAACACCAGAAAACATCAAAAAAAATCCATTAAATCGTTTTGAATGATCGAAAAGTGAAGTTGCGTGAGTTAGCTGACATCGTAAGATATCAAAAGAACGTGTTGGCTTTATATTGCATGAGCATTTGACTATGAGAAAGCTCTGTTCAAAGTGGGTGCCGCGTTTGCTCACTGTTGATCAAAAACAAGAACGTGTTGATAATTCTGAGCAGTGTTTGGCCATGTTTAAACGTAACCAAACCGGAATTTTTGCGTCGATATGTGACAATGGATGAAACATGGATCCATCACTTCACTCTGGAATCAAAACGATCGTCATCTGAGTGGACAGCAACTGGTGAACCTCGTCCCAAAGCGCCCGAAAGCACAACAATCGGCTGGAAAGGTTATGGCCTCGGTTATTTTGGGATGTGCGTGGTGTAATATTCATCGACTATCTTGAGAAAGGAAATACCATCAACAGTGAATATTATATAGCGTTATTGGAGCGTTTGAAGGCCGAAATTGCAAAGAAACGACCGCATATGGCAAAGAAAAAAATTTTGTTTCATCAAGACAACGCACCGTGTCACAAGTCAATCAAAACAATGGCAAAAACTACATGAATTGAACTTCGAATTGCTCCCACATCCACCGTATTCGCCAGATTTGGCTCCCAGCGACTACTGGCTGTTCGCAGACCTGAAAAAAATGCTCGCCGGTAAGAAATTTCGCACGAATGAAGAGGTTATCGCTGAAACTGAGGCCTATTTTGAGGCAAAAGATAAATCGTTCTACAAAAGTGGTATTGAAATGTTAGAGCGGCGCTGGAATGATTGCGTTTGCTCTTGATGGAGATTACGTTGATGAATAAAGCTAATTTTGAACCAAAAAAACCGTGTTTTCTTTGTTAGGCCCGGGACTTTTCAGCCCATGTGTTACACACACACACAATCCTGATATATGCAAAACGTCCATTACTATTCCAAAAGAAACGCAATGAATATGTAAACTATCAAATAATGACTTAATGTACCAATAAAGATCTCTGATTGATCTTGCCTTAACCGGTCGAATCTCTGATCTTGCCTTAACCGGCCCAATCTCTGATTTATCCCTAGAGTATTAATCGGTATTGACCATCTAAGTATCATCGATCAAGGTCAAGGTCATATCCGATACTAAAATCTACCGCAGTTTCGATTCACGGGGCCGAAAAACACGGGTTCCCCGAAGAGTTGACGTTCATACATTTGTCTTTGACCTCGGCCATTGACCTTGACTGCGACGTCGATGTCGTATTAGATTGTAAAGTTTCCTACTTTAACCATTACCAAGGTCATGGAGGTAGATCCTCCGTAAAACAAACATTTGACCTTAACTTGACCTTGCGGACAAGGTCATATCCGATCGTAGAATTTTCCATTCTATCAGTTTCCGGGGACAAAAGCAGAGTTGCTATTTGAAATTATAAGATTGACCCTCAAATGACCTTGAAGGTCAAGGTCACCGTCGAAATGCTCGTTTAAAATCCTACATTTTTTGTGTAGGTTATTTTTTTTTTCTAAAACTGTAATTACGATGTTAGGAGAGGAGTCCGATACTTTTTGATAAAGCTTATATCACGCGTATTATACCAGGTGTACAAGTATGAAATGCGGATTTCAGACAACAGATGGTGCACCAATGCAGTTTGTGCTATAAAGATTTGACACTGCGCCATTTTGTTGTGTCATCAACAAGTGTCAGACGCGCACGAGTGATAAATTGGAAAAGTGTGTGCATAGTGTTGTGTTGTTGTGTGAAATTTATACCGAACAAAGAGCATTCGCGGACAGCATTAATTTTTTGTTTTCATTTGAAGAAAACTGCTGTTGAGTCATACCGATTACTTCGAGAAGCTTATGGTGAACATGCTCCATCGCAAGATATGTGTGAACGATGGTTTCGGCGTTTCAAAAGTGGTGACTTCGATGTTGCAGACAAGGAACGAGGAAAACCGTCAAAAAAATGCGAAGATGTGGAATTGCAAACATTGTTGGACGAAGATGATTCGCAAACACAAAAAACAACTCGCCGAGCAATTGGGCGTAAGTCAACAAGCTGTTTCCAATCGGGTACGAGAGATGGAAAA
The DNA here is from genome assembly GCA_019049505.1 of Pachyrhynchus sulphureomaculatus. Classification (NCBI taxonomy): domain Eukaryota; kingdom Metazoa; phylum Arthropoda; class Insecta; order Coleoptera; family Curculionidae; genus Pachyrhynchus; species Pachyrhynchus sulphureomaculatus. The sequence continues at coordinate 2,724 of JAHKBH010003841.1, forward strand.
GATTCAGAAGACCGGTAAATGGGTACCACATGAGTTGAACGACAGGCAAATGGAAAAGCGCAAAAACACGTGTGACATTTTGCTCGCTCAGTACAAAAGGAAGTCGTTTTTTCATCGTATAGTTACAGGGGATGAAGAGTGGATTTATTTTGAGAATCCCAAGCGCAAAAAATCATGGGTAGACTCAGGTGCACCATCCACATCGACCGCAAGACCGAATCGCTTTGGCAGAAAGACAATGCTCTGTGCTTGATGGGACCAGAGGGGCGTGGTCTATTATGAGCTGTTAAAACCTGGGGAAACGGTTAATACTATACGTTACCAACAACAATTGACCGATTTGAACCGTTCGCTGCTTCAAAAAAAGGGCAGAATACCGAAAGAGGCAACACAAAGATATTTTTCTTCATGACAATGCTCCATCACATACGACAAAAGCAGTTCGCGACACGTTGCAAGCACTCAGCTGGGAAGTTCTACCCCATACGGTTTACTCACCAGACTTGCCTCCTTCCAATTACCAGCAAAAGGGGAAGATTTTTACTGGCGTGATATTCACAAATTGCCCGAAAGATGGGAAAAATGTATAACAAGCGATGGAGCATACTTTGAATAAAGCACTTTTTATCATTTTTTTCCGAATTTAACGTGTTTTTTTTTTAGAAAAAAAAATCCTCATTTCATACTTGTACACCTGGTAACTTCATTCCTGCAAAAACTGAAAGTATACTCGACTCAAAACATTGTCATGAGCAAGTCGTCATCATTAACAATTATGTAGCATACAATTTGTAACAGAATTCGAGGGTGCCAAAACGGGCGATTTTTGTCCTGTTTTTGGGGTCACTAAAATATCATAATTAAGTTACGTGCTAACCAAGTTTCTAAATTATATACCAAATACCTTTACTTATAAAAATTTTAGATTGGGGCTCTTTAAAGTGTTTTTCTAGTCATAGTACACGTGCTGCAGGGAAATCCCTAAAGCGCTATAGGAGTGACGCGTGTGCGGAAAAAAGCGATTCACGTTGGTCTTGAATCACTCTAAATTGTACTAGGTGGGAAACACAATTCTAGGCAAATCGTTGCAAAGGGATGAAGTTCTCCATATAAAAGACTGCTTGAAAAGTGTTGTACGAAGAGTAAACAAGCTAAACCTCATACAAATGTGATATATTAGCGCGACATGTATCCCTAGCATGCACCGCTCTGCGAGGAATTAAGCGGGTCACATCCATCAAACACTTTCCATGAAAGTATTTGTTGAATAGACTCGAGTGGACAAACGGTTTTCGATGTTGCAAGGAACTAAGGTGGTTGATGGTGAATTCTGGGGGTCCAGCTCTGTTCTGAATAGAGTCTAACAAATGCAGAGTGTGTTTGGAAGTAGAGTTCCAAATATGGAAGCAATATTCCATCGTTGGTCGAATTTGAACTTGAAACTTTGAAAGACAAAAAATCCCCAAAACCTTTTTGCGAGAGACATCCCCAAACGATCTTCAACAGGGTGTTTCACAGTGCGCTGAACCAATCAGTTAGCGAAAATTGACTAGGCTCGTGGGGTGATAACATAACCCCAAAATGAAGCTTCATCGGAAAAAATTACATTGCTCCAGTCTCGATATATGTTTTTCCTCTGCCCATGCGAGTCGTTTCTCTCCGTTTTTCGCTCAGCATTGGTTTCTCGATTGTACTCCGCCACTCGTTAGCTCGGAGATGAGCGCGAATCGTGTGAATCGTTTCATAAGATATATCCAAACATTTCTGCTTTAGTTTTTCGCGCCCCTTGACGCAAAGTTAATTAAGGAATTCGGGAAAACATCTTAATAACAGAGCCCCACAAAAAAAAAAGTGGGGTATACTTTTGATGCGATATATCAGATCCGTAGTATTTCTGCCCGCTGATCACGAATCTGACGTCAGAATATCGCCATCACATCTCAATTTTTTTCTAACCTAAAAAAAAATAGGTAAAAATTAGTAAAAATTAAGAAAAATATACTCCTAAAAAATTGATTCAAGCTTTTTCATGAATCCAAAGATGTATTAATATGTATTCGGACACGCTAAGCTAATATTCATCGGTTGGATTGAGCCATACAGTTCTGTTTTCTTTCTAACGTCAATAAATCAGACAGATATAGTGCTTCTCGAATGCAAAAAAAACGAATTCAAATTAAAATTCAACCGATCCTTACCAAAATTTGGTACACGGGGATTTTTTGGGTCGCTGATCACGAATCTGAGGTTGGATTTGCAAAATTCAAGATGGCAGATGTTTTCGCGCCATTTTAAACGCCGAGAAAATTCATCGGTCGATTTTTATTCTTCTACCTGCATCCAGGGCACCTCCACGTGGTGACGGTGGGCAACGGTGTTACTCCACTAGCCGGCAGAGTCCCTGGATAACGGCTCAGATGCCGTCATGGCAGGTAGAAGAAAGAGAATTACGATGCAGGGAATCGGAAACCCAGTATCGGCGGTTGGTCAGGGTGGGAAAGCGGGCCCCCAGCCGTCGTCATCCAGCGACCGTAGCTCTTCATGTGTGGGTGACTTGGCTCATGTAGAGTATAAAGCTACAAGAAAACGGCCTCACGGTACAAGGACTTTTCATAAATGCGATAAAAACAGTGATTCATTTTGTTATATTTGCTGTCAACACGTATTGAGTAAAATGGGGTCACCGATAACGGATAAGATTAAAACCTTATATAAGGATTGTTTTAACATTGAAATACAGCACCAGGATACAGATTGGGTTCCCCACATCATTTGCAGTTCTTGCAAAATAATGTTGTACATCAATAAGAAGGCGATTAAATATTCCAGACCAGCAATATGGAATAGACCATACAGTGAAAATGATTGCTACTTTTGTATATGAATGTTGTATCTAGGCATAACCGAAAAAATAAAAGCACTATTACTTATAACGATGTTTCGACAGTAACAAGACCAACTAAACTAATTCCGCCTCCTGAACCACTTGATGCTGATGTTATGGAAACAAATGATTTCACCTTATCAGTTCATGCCGAAAACATTGAGACTGTCGAAAAAGATTCAAACACTGTTACTAATGAATGTTCTAGTGACAACCTATCATATACTAGTGACACAGATAAAGAATTTCTACCATACAACCGTAAACCAGAACCAATACTCGTATCACAGTCAGAACTTAGTGATCTAGTCAGAGATTTAGGCTTATCCAAAGATGGTTCAGAGCATCTTGCTTCCTTTTTAAAGAAAAGACATTTACTTAAGCCAGAAGCTACGATTTCTTATTATAGAAACAGAGATGAAGAATTTCGAAAATATTTCACAATGGACGAGGAATTGTCACTTTCATATTGTACCGATGTAAAAGGTCTAATGGATGAATTTCAAAATAACTCATACGATCGTGAAGAATGGAGACTGTTCATTGATTCTTCTAAACGGAGCATTAAGGCAGTTTTTGCTGCATAATACCAACGTTTACGCTCCCATTCCGATTGCTCATTCCACAGTTATGGAAGAGCAATATGAAAAAATGAAGCAGCTTTTGATAAAAATAAAATATGCTGATCATAACTGGAAAATTTGTGGAGATCTGAAAATTGTAACAATATTGCTTGGCCAACAGTCAGGGTTTACACTTTATCCCTGTTATAAATGTCTGTGGAATAGCAGAGACAGGGAACGTCATTATAAGAAAAAAATTTGGCCAACAAGAGAATCGTTCACTCCTGGTGAAAATAATGTATTGTTTTTCCACCATTGGTAGATCCAGGAAAAGTCCTTATTCCCCCGCTTCACATTAAGCTTGGCCTTATGAAGCAATTCACGAGAGCATTAGATACAAACGGCCCATGTTTCAAATATTTGCATAAAAAATTTCCGAAATTTTCTGAAGTTAAAATTGAGGCAGGCGTATTTGACGGGCCACAAATAAGAAAATTGTTTCAAGATTCATTATTTGTTACTAAAATGAATAAAGTTGAAAAAGCTGCTTGGCTTAGTTTTAAAGAAGTCACAACAAACTTTTTGGGAAATAATAAAAGTGCTAAGTACAAAGAAATAGTCGAGAAAATGGTAAAAAATTTTCAAACATTAGGTTGCTTAATGAATCTAAAATTACATTTCCTGGACTCCCACATCGATGATTTCCAGATAATCTTGGTGACTACAGTGAGGAGCAAGGGGAACGTTTTCACCAAGATCTGAAAATCATAGAAAATCGGTATCAAGGACGATGGGATGACCATATGCTAGCGGACTATTGCTGGTCGCTAAAAAGAGAAACAAGTCCTCAAAAGCGTTTGGGCAGAAAGCCTTTGAATAGGTCATTCGCGGAAAAAAGAACAAGATACAGCCAAAAAAAGGAAAGTTAGGCGCGGGTCTAACCTTCGCAATTCTAGGGCTTAAGGGTCTACTATTTGAGAGTATATGGTTTAAAAGTCCTGGTTTTGAGTTTATTGGGTCTCATTTTTAAAGTTACAGGGTTATTGAGGTCTATTTTTTGAGGTTACAGGGTGTGGGAGTCTAAGGTTTCAGGGTTTAGGGTTTAAGAGTATCAGGTTTGAGGATTCCCCAACTGTATACCAATTTTGGTAGGAATCGGTTGGTTTTCAAAAATTTTGTCCGCCATCTTGGATCCGCCATTTTGAATTTTGCAAATCCGACCTCAGATTCATGATCAGCAACCCAAAAAACCCCCGTGTACCAAATTTGGTAAAAATCGGTTGAATTTTAATTTAAATTCGTTTTTGCATTCGAGAAGCACTATATCTGTCTGATTTATTGAGGTTAGAAAGAAAACAGAACTGTATGGCTTAATCCAACCGATGAATATTAGCTTAGCGTGTCCGAGTACATATTAATACATCTTTGGATTCATGAAAAAGCTTGAATCAATTTTTTAGGAGTATATTTTTCTTAATTTTTACTAATTTTTACCTATTTTTTGAGGTTAGAAAAAAATTAAGATGTGATGACGATATTCTGACGTCAGATTCGCGATCAGCGGTCAAAAATACTACGGATCTGATATATCGCATCAAAAGTATACCCCACTTTTTTTTTTTGTGGGGCTGTGTAATCATTTTTTCGTCCGTGACCGACACTTTTCCTCTCGAACCACGTTGTGATAGATCATCAACATTTTTAAATTAAGAGTATCGTCACACCCACTTGTTAACGAATGCCCTCGACTTGCTCATATACTTAGCAGCCGCTGTAGGTGTCATTTTCGGACCTTTTGGATGATTCCATCGGAACACAGCCTCCAAGCCTGAAACATATACAGTACTCATGTTCTGTATATATTTCGCATCAGGAAGTTTTTCGTTTTTAATTCATGTCTAATGTTATACAAGATATAGTCGAAAGTATATTAGACATACGAACACCTATAAGGGCATCGAAATATACATGTGCGACTGTGCAAATGGCAATAGAACTGTAGGTTGCTGTCCGTACGTAGCTGCAATTATTTTTTATTTATCCTGCGGTTGTTATAAATCAAAAATTATGCTGCCAGCTGAAATACTTACTACATATTTGATAAAACCAGCGTAATTCCCACTATTGAGGAATTTAGTAACGATGATTAAGTTTTGATTACAAATTACTAATCTGCGCGGGTCGTTCTGCGTTTTAACAAGCGGACTCAAACTCGTTTAAATTCAGTATGGATGTAAATACAAAATTATTAGAAGTTTTACGCTCTAATTCACGTCAAATGTTATACAAAGTACAGTCAAAAGTATTCTTAGACATACGAGCATATTCGTAAAACTTTTCTGCATAATTTCGTAGTTTGTCGTAAAGACAATAAAATTCACCCCTACACTTTCTATCGAAATCATTAATGTTATCGTTGTGCGATCATTACATTACTTTTCAAATAACTATTTTCCATTAAAATTAATAATTGCTTGAAATCCATTTTGGTTTGTGACTTCCGATTACACAAGCAAGCTAGACGTGCCTGTCTCCCAACATTAAATATTTTTTTTACTAGTTCCACCAATATAATACTCCTATAATTTGAATACGCTATTTTTATGTCTTGATCCGCACCTTCATCCTTATAATATTTTCAGAATCCCTTACCTATTCAAGTTTTACACCTTCATCTGTCATTATTTCGACAATTGGTATGTACCTGTAAATAATACTATGAGGTCATTTTCAGTTAGTATTCACGTTTGAAAGCGCGGGCGCGACGGGCAACTCCCGTGGCAGCGCGGGAGTTGCCCGTTGCTAGTGTCATACTAGCGCGTTCACGTTGTAAGCGCGGGTCGTTCTGCGTTCTTTTTAACAAGCGGGCTCAAACTCGTTTGAATTGAGTATGGATGTAAACATAGAATTATTAGAAGTTTTTCGTTCTAATTCATGTTTAATGTTATACTGGATATAGTCAAAAGTATGTTAGACATACGAACACCTATAAGGGCATTGAAAGATTACACGTGCGACTGTGCAAATGGCAATAGAACTGTAGGTTGCCCTTCGTACGTAGCTGCAATTATTTTTTTATTTATCCCCGCGGTCGTTATTAAATCAAAAATTATGTTGCCAGCCGAAATATTTACATATTTGATAAAACCAACGTAATTACCACTATTGAGGAAGATAGTGACGATGATTAAGTTTTGATTACAAATTACTAATTTGCGCGGGTCGTTCTGCGTTTTAACAAGCGGGCTCAAACTCGTTTGAATTGAGTATGGATGTAAATATAGAATTATTAGAAATTTTACGCTCTAATTTACGTCTAATGTTATACAAAATACAGTCGAAAGTATTCTTAGACATACGAGCATATTCGTAAAACTTCTATGCATAATTTCTCAATTCACCCCTACACTTCCAGTTGAAATCATTAATATTGTCACCTGCTATCATTACATTACTTTTCAAATAACTATTTTCCATTAAAATTAATAATTGCTTGAAATCCATTTCGGTTTGTGACTTCTGACTACAAAAGCAAGCTAGACGCGCCTGTCTCTCGACATTAAATATTTTTTTTTACTAGTTCCACCAATATAATACTCCTATAATTTTAATACGTAATAGCTAACTAATGAAATAATACAATACATTTTTGGGTAGGTGTCAGTAAAAAAACCCACCCTTAAAAAATATACTTCTTTTATTTCAATATTTGTAATCGAGCAAAAAATCTGAAAAAAATATATAATATGAAGCTTATTACTAACTACTAACAGTACAAATTTTATTGAGATATCTCAAGTGGTTTCGAAGAAATTCGATTTTGACGTTAAGGGTTGTCACCCCCCTTAATATTAGGGGTAGAAGTCTAAAATAGGGTGTGTGCAGGTTTCAGACAGAGAACAATAAATTAAAGGCAAAATGTTCAGCAAAAAATTAGTCGCTGGGGTACTTTTCAATGGCTTATACGGAAAGACCCTTTCAACTTACTACAGTTTCGGAAACAATCGGGTGTGATAGACGGACAAACTCCGAAGTGATCTTATAAGTGTTCCGTGCAGAACACTAAAAAGACACCAGAAATGGCTAGCATTCGAAAGTAGGACCGAAATGAGTCAAAAATAATTATTATATTCATAATTAGCAACTAAGTTGGGAATGTGGAATCTTTGGCACAATGATACTACTCAGTATATATCACCACTATACCAAACACTTTATTTTTGCACTGGACGAGCGTTTCGCTAACCATCTTAGCTTCATCAGGAGCGATGATTGACTAAAGCTAAACTACAAATCTACTCTATTTATACTTAGCCTAACCCTTGAATTACTCAAGCGGAACTAAATCACATAGGCAAGGCTATCAGTTCCGGTCAAGTAACCAGTAGAGGGGCTATAAGGAATAGGCCCTCTGTCTTTATTTAAACTACTTTTACATTTTATGATTTTACTTTCGTATGCGGTCAACAATCTCCTATCAGATACATTTTTTATTAATCTTAGATTATCTAATGTTACAGTATGATCAGCTTCAAGGGCATGTTCGGCAATGCTAGACTTTTCTATTCTATTGTATTTTAAGTGTTCTTTAAATCTTGTTTTAATTGACCTTTTAGTTTGCCCAACATACTTTTTGTCACAATCATTACAACTAATTTCATAAATTCCACTTTTCTCACAATTAGGAATCTTATCTTTGGGATTTCCTAAGATATTCCTCAGATTGTCTGATGACTTATAGACTAAGGTGAGACCTACCTTATTAAATATCTTATTGAGTCCCTTGCTATATTTCGGATTATATGGTATGGAGACATACTTGGTGTTATTTTCTTTCGCGTGTAAAAAAGGAGGAATTCTGAATATTAAACCTAAACTTATGTCTATTTATTAGCTTATTTATTAAGTCATAGTCATAACCATTAACTCTAGTTATATTTCTAATACGATTCTTTTCTTTATTAAAGTTTACTCTATTCAGAGGGAAAGTGACCAAACGATGAACTAAAAAATGTAATGAGGGCTAATTTATGTTGTTTGCAATGAAATGAATCATTAGGAATATATCTATCTGTTACTGTGTCCTTCCTATAGATATCAAATTCTAATCTTTTATTATTTTTAATAATTAAAAATATCTAGAAAAGTCAATTGTCCTTTGTTCTCAACTTCGTAAGTGAATTTAATGGAATCATACCGGCTATTTAATCTAGAAACAAAATCATCAATATTTACTTTCTTTGTATCAAAAATCGCGAAAATATCATCCACATACCTATACCATACCCTTGGGAAATATTCGAATTCTTGACTGGCTTCGGTTTCAAACTTACTCATGAATAAATTGGCTATGAAAGGTGATAAGCAATTACCCATAGCTGTTCCTTCTTCTGAACATAAAATTGATTGTTATATTGGAAATAATTTTGTTCCATACAAAGTTTTAGATAATATTAAGTATTCACGAATAATTTCGTCTTCAAAGTCATTCATTCTAAGTAATTCTTCGAGATATTGTAAAGTTTTGTGGAATTGGCACACTTGGGAACAAAGAACTAATATCAAAAGAAATTAAGACTTCACCTTCATAAGAACTAGATTTTTTGTTTTATTAATAAATTCTAACGAATTATTCACTGCGAATGTATTTTAACGGTAACTTCTCAAGTTCTTTGATAACCATTTGGATATTAAATATGTGGGTGATCCGACCGATGAAACAATGGGTCTCACTGCTTTTCCAGGTTTGTGAAATTTCGGGTAAGCAATACAATTTTGGTATGGTCGGATTACTCACATTTAATTTTAAATTTTAGGGAATCGGAAACAAGGTTCTTACATTTTTTTAAAGAATTTTTAACCTCTGATATCATTCTCGGTAATGGATTTCTTATTACCTTTTCATAAGGGCCAGATTCGATAAGATTATCTACGCGTTCAAAGTAATCTTTCTTATCCAATATAACAACCTTATTTCCTTATATCCGCTTTTAAGTAGAAGACATCTTTCTTTTTCAATCCTTTAACTACTTTTATGTCTATGACGATGACTTAATAAATGAGCTAATAAATAGACATAAGTTTAGGTTTAATATTCAGAATTCCACCTTTTTACACGCGAAGAAATAACACCAAGTATGTCTCCATACCATATAATCCGAAATATAGCAAGGGACTCAATAAGGTAGGCCTCACCTTAGTCTATAAGTCATCAGACAATCTGAGGAATATCTTAGGAAATTCCAAAGATAAGATTCCTAATTGTGAGAAAAAGTGGAATTTATGAAATTAGTTGTAATGATTGTGATAAAAAGTTTGTTGGGCAAACTAAAAGGTCAATTAAAACAAGATTTAAAGAACACTTAGCACACTTAAAATACAATAGAACAGAAAAGTCTAGCATTGCCGAACATGCCCTTGAAGCTGATCATACTGTAACATTAGATAATCTAAGATTAATAAAAAATGT
>JAHKBH010003842.1:0-12611 GCA_019049505.1 Pachyrhynchus sulphureomaculatus
TACGAAAACTATAGTACAGTATAGGATTTTAAAGAAATTACTTATATGGTAAAATTTCTATCAATATACGGGAAAGCAGCCACGAAAGAGCAAATTTTCTAGGAAAAACATATAAAAGCAGCTCGAGTCTTGATATTAATGCGTACTAACCGCTGAAACGACATATAAAAACATAAGAACAGTACCGACTGAAATTTTTTCAGGTTTTGCGGGTTTTATAAATTAGAAGCAGGTCGTTCTTTGCATAGACACCTAATATATGGTGTAGAAATAAATTCTCTACTTACATCGACTATAGAGCCTATTCAAATTCGACTTTCTTGCCCGCCCTATAGTGCCATCTTTTTAACTTTATAAACGAAGTATCATACTTGATCATACATGAACCTATTTTCCATATTTCAAATCTAAAAAAAATCTGATGAGAAGAAAAAAAAAATGGTTTGATCAGCTTTAGGAGGAAAAACTGTGTTTTTCAGTATGTATTAAAAATAGTTTTTAGCGGTTTTGAAAGGAAAATTTTAACTTCCCTGGCAAAGTCGATTAAAAAGAATTGCAGATCGAGAGATGGAGTAAGTTTTTGATTAGAATTCCTGCACAACTCAAATAAAACTTGTATATACACTCTGAGTGACCCAGCAACTTATTTGCCATTCCCTACAGCAACTAGGTAGGACTAACAAGGAATTCCGGCAAGTCCTTCATAAGCTCACTACCAAGAAGAGAAGCAAAACCTACGATATCGCTGTCTCCTTGCTTTCTAGATAGTGGTTACTGTATTATAATCCTAAGATTTGTGGATCTATCAGGTCAACCACCAAGCATTGCAAAATCAGATATGTGAAAAATGTGCTGGTAGCATTTGGTGCCATCAGAAGGGTGTGATACACTAAGGTGTTTTAACTTGGTCAGACAATCACTTCTGAACCCTATCAAATGATCCAAGTGAATGAAGGCCATGAAGAAAAAACTAAAGTTTATTAGCAGGACAGTGATACTGTTGCAGAATAAACATCCAGCATCATGCAGCAATAAAACCTTGAAACGATTATAGATTTTGAGCTGGGATATTCTCCCCCAGAGGCATATTTCTTAAACTTGAACCCTTTGGATTACCACCTATTTTGATCTTTACAAAACCGCCTGGTTGATTCTCATTTGAACAGATCAAAGAAAGCCTCTAAGAATTCATCGCATCGAAACAACCATTATTTTCTGAGCTAGAATTCATCAACTGCCCAAGAGATGACAAAAAATGTGCAGAAAGCGAAAGAGATTACTTTGAATTTAGTTTGTATCGATTTCTTCATAAATAAATGTGAAAATTGGTCTATCAAGGCCGAGAATTAACTTTTAGACATAATATATATGAGGGGGCAAGTTTCAAAGAAAAATGATAACTTTTATTGCTAAATTTAAAAAAAATGTTATCTTGAAAATCTATTATTTCTGACGGGGTTAAAACGCAATTTGGTTTGAAAATGTACAATCTCTTTCAAGATGTAAACCGTATGTTCTCTTATACATTTTTTCAATAAGTAAGAATTTCTAAAAAGAGCCAAATCGTCAAATCTAAAATTTAAATTTTTAACTAACAAGTAAAACTGTCTTGATTTTGAAAGTTTTTTAGTTTTTTTCGCTACAATTCTCTCTGCATTAAATTACGTGAAATATAGCTTTGATCTTGTACTAGAATTTTAAAGAATTACAGTTTAGTAGTATTCATCTGAAATCAATTTATGCAAATCTCTCAATTTTCATCTTGTTTTTAACCAAAAAGTTTAGTAAACGGCCTTTTGGCTCTTATAAATCCATTAAGAGAGTTAACAAAAAGAAGCTCATTTTTCTCCATTTTTCTGAAAATTAAACAAAACTTTCAAACTTACCCCCTTAAAACCAAAAAAAGCGTAACAAATAGTTCGGTTTTCCTGATTGTAAGAACACATGATCGTCGATGAACTTGTTGATCGATGTCTTGACTCTTGTTTTGACCATGAAGTCTCGTTCCAAGTTGTGGTAATAGCCGGATCAACGGGAACGACCTACCGAAAATTCAATATCATTCACGTACCACTTACTTATGTTTTACTAATCATACAAAATTTAACCATTTCCACCTATTTCACCTTTTGGTGTTAACAAAAATTAAAAAATAACAATTTTCAGATTCCCCAACTTCCAAGAGCCCCCAAAACGACGTATAACAAGATATATTCGAAGTCGCCCCTTTAAAACCATTTAATCTCTTATATGCCCGACTATAAATAATACTGCATATAATCTGTTCAGTATCTGACCCAAAAGTAGGAAAAATCCTCATAATACTATTGACATTGAAATAGCTCAAAAACTATAGGTTCCATCCCCATTTCAATATTAATGATGTGCAAAATTTTAATTTGATACCTCATTTTGTTTGAGAACTACAGAGCTGACAGAGATACGAAAATTCTAAACCATATTTTTGTGTTTCTAGGGACCCTGAAAGGTGAAGAAAAATTTCAAAGGGTGACGTTTCATGAATATAATACTTCTCTTTGTAATAATGGAAGTAAAAAACAAAAAATATGATAAACTGACTGACCTGAAAATAAGTAGTTCTAAAATAAAAACGGAATTTAACTTCATCATATTAAGGAATAACCAGTATTACAACTCGACATAACTGATAGATCTTTAATCATAACAAAGTTGTGCAGAGTATGGGCATCAGGGACCTTAACAATTGTAAATTGAAATTTCTCTAAATACTATTTCTGTTAAAACTTGAAACAATGAAAAAAGAACAATTTTCAGATTTCTCTGGTGCAAAACTCTTTAAAAGAACATATAAGATATCTTTGAAGTAATCCCCTCTAAACTCTTTCCTCCCCCTTTAATTCCTCATATGTTTAACTGTAGTGATTATGCTTCAAATTTATTATCACCAACAAAAACTAGCCATACAACTTAATATTTTACTCAATAGTTACTTTATGAAGAGACATTCATAAAAAAAAATTAAGCAGAAGGGCTTCTCACAAAATTGGAAATAATGAAAAAATTTTCAGATTCTCGATTCCGAGAACTCCATAATAGACATATATTACCGTATATACGTAACCACTACTCCCTATAACCCTATCTACATCCCTTTAACACCTTCTATTTTTTAAAATATTATTTATGAAAAAAAATTACTTCCAATATTTGAAACAAAAACCAGTACAAATTTTCGTAGTACTTTTTTGAGCCCGGCGATTTTTTAAAATTGGAAAATATCAAAATATATATGAAACCACCCCTCTAACTCCCTCCCTTGCCCTTAACTTAAGTTCTAAAAGATATATTATATCTGGATGGGTCATTGGTACTAAATTTAAATTAAGAGGTAATAAAATTTGGTTAACTACAGACAGTCTATCTTAACAGTGTCTAATATGAACCATCCAAATGTAATATCTTTTAGAACTTCAGTTTAGTCTTCGAAAATGGTCGCGAGACACGTGTCAAAGTGATCTGAATAAATTTAGTGAAACAGTTATACTGTATTTTATTTCAAAAGTGTAAATATTTAAATTATATATTTATACTTCAAATTTGTCCATTATACCAACTAAAAACCAAACAAATATTTAATATTACTATTGAAATTATACAATATTTAACAACCCTACCTCTTTCACCCTTTTCTTATGTTAAAATATATTATAATGAAATAATAATACAACTACCCCAAGAACTCTGAACAAGACCTATAATACAATAAATTCGAAGTCAGATTTGTAATTAACATACCCCACTCCTTTAATCTCTTATATGTTTTACTATACATAATTAGGTTAAATTTTGACCCTTATCTCGAGTTACAACCTGGAAAAAAAAACTTGATTTTCAAATTTCTGGACTCCAAGAACCCTGTAATTCTCTCTCTCTCTCCCCCTCCCCCTATTTATTGTGCAATAAGTTTTCATATATATATATATATATTGTAACATTCATTTTTTCCTGGATTTTAAGACCATGCAATGTTACTGATTCTTCATTTCAAATTGTATTTATTTTTATTTTAAAATATCGACCGGTATATTAAACAAAAGTTTCGGGACATTCAGTATATACTGTGTGGTGCGGGTTGCTGATCGAACCTACCGCCAGGCCGCGATTGGCGAAATGTTTGACCCGGAGTTTTGATTGGAGCGTCCGGATATTACCGGTAAAAATCGCACGATTATTTAAGGGCCTGAGAAACTACCAGGAAGGCTTATTTCCATCGAGCCGCAGACCAGGGCTTTTTTCGATCGAGCCACAGACCAGGCAGTAGTACCGTCTAGCCGAGAGGCTATTTTCCATCTAGCCGAAGTAGGCTAATTTTTCTTCAGAAGCCGCTAAGTAAAAGTACCAGTTTCGACCATAAAAGCTGTAGTGAGCTTTCTAAGTGTTAAGAAAAAGTGTGAAATCGGGCGAAGTCCATCACAGCAGGACTGAAAAACAGTAAGTCAACAAAACTCCCTCCAATAGACTTATTTAAGAGCAGTGCATTAACAGCAATGAATAACAGACAAAAAAGTGAAGTGTAAAACATGATGTCTCGCCTTCGGGGGTTGTAAAAGTTTAAAGTTTAAATGTAACAACTACTATTTAGGCTAGAATTTTTTGGTATAACTGTAAAGGTTAGAACTTTTTATTTTCATTTTAAAAATATGAATAAATTCTTTTTTTTGTTGATTAAAGCTAGTGTCTCACTGAATATTTATTTCTCTTTTCAGGATCAGTTGTACTAGACTAATTCTTTTTAGTAATACCCATAAAACCCTTCAGCATTTTTCCATTTTTTTAGCTGAAGTTAGATCCTTTCTATTTTAAAATGGATGGTGCCCAAAATTTCGTACAGCTAAAGCCTTTTAAAAAAATAGAAATTAGTTCCAAAAAGACGTAAGACAATTATCTCTTACCCATATCTCTCTACCAAGGAAAACTGAGCTAGTGTGTGTTTAATTTCTTTAGTTTCTTTTAAAATCAGGGTTCACTCAATTCAGTATCAGAAATTAAAGCGGGGCTGCAAGAAAAATTGTGCTCAAGCTTGGGGCAACATTTTTTCACACGTTACAAAATTTACCCCCTTCCAAAAAGAAATAGACTACACTAGTCTATTAAACTAAGGCTACTGATGAAAAGGTACAAAGTGGTACACTATCACTTAATACTAAGGTCAGAACTTAAAACAAAATTACAAACTTCGGACCTTACTACTAGACTTAATTCAATTAAGCACTAATATTAAGTACAATGAAAACCAAATGAAAATCTTTGCATGATCACAAGAATCTTATAACTAGACTTAACTTAATTAAACACTAAGGTTAAGTACATCAAAAAGCAAATAAAAATCCTTGCATGAACATAAGAAATACCTGTTCAAAGTAACAATCGCGGTCTTCTTATATAAAAGAATCAGCTCTGTTATTGTTACCAAAACAAAAAAATAACTGTCTAGACTTGTCTAAATCAAAAAAAAAAGTGAACTGAAATAAAATATGAACACCCCCCCCCTTAAAATCTTTTAAGGATTGTCTGAAAATTTTTTTATTTCAGCAAAAGAAATTTATAAAATTCTTAAATAAAAAGAAAAAAAATAAAAAAATGATTCTAGTGCAAACACTTACACTAAAAAGAAAAAGTCTTGTCAGACCAATTAGCACTAGGCCAAAAAAAATATATCTGGATAAATATCCAGACAAACGCTCGGGAAAAATCGCTATCCATGCTCTAGCTCATCGCTAAGAGGACATTCTAAATCTAGTATCACTACTAGTCGCACTCAGAAAATAATCGCACTCTATATCGCAATGTCGACGTCCTAAAACATCTAGACATGCTAAAGTCGCTAGGGAAAACGCTCTGGTTGATCGCCAGAAAACACGTCAGCTCATCGCCAACAAAACACTCTGGTATCGCCAGAAAAAAAAACTCGGCTCCTCGCCAAGAGCGGAAAAACACTCTGTAAATAGTCCTCGACTACACAAAGTCTGCGTTCTAAAAGAACAAACTCGCCATGAACATAGTGAGCAGCTATAAAAGCTAACTAAATCACTATAAGCGCAGTGAATAGCTACAAAAGCTAAAATTCACTCTTAACACCGTGAATAGCTATAAAAGCTAAAATTCACTCTAAACACCGTGAATAGCTATAAAAGCTAAAATTCACTAAACTGAATGATCCTGCTTCAAAAAGCAATGTTCACTAAGAACAGAATGATTAGTCCGCGCGCAACTAACATCTTGGAAACATTCCCAACATAACTATATGAGACAGCAAGTCTCGAAATAGGACCTCCCTAAAGTCATAATCCTATATATGGGAGTCCATAAGCAAAAACGACTCAAAAATCTCGCATTTTGAGCACATGCCCTCAGGCAACCAACATACACCGAAATATATACAGAAATATGTACAGTAATATATACAGAAATATATACAGGAGTTCAAATCCCTAACTCTAGGTGATGATTACTCCATACTGAGCTTGGTGAAAGCTCTTAGCAAAGCTAATCAAATCTTCGGCACATCGCACCAAAGTGACAAATCTGCCTAGAAAACATGAGCCAGAAAAAAACGCTCTCCGTCATTCTTCAGGGTGGCTACCCAGAGAAATAAAACTTAACCAGCATTGCGCCTCTTCAAGTTGCATGAAGAACCCTCGTGTACTGGTCTCGCCCTAGAACAACAACGAAAAACATTCAATCCATCCCACATAACAGGAGACAAACACTTCACCACGATATACTGAAAGGTGGAGACAAAAAAAATACAGAATTGGTGACCCTGGAGTCCACCAACAAAAGGGAGTAGATTATAGCATCCACTAAACTAAAACGGTGTCTACCACACCACCATAAGTCAAAAAAATTAATCATTAGGGTGTTCCGAAACACACTACTGCCAACAGCCTGTCACCACTAATAGGCTAATTGGAGCTGAGGTCGACTACAGTAGCTAGGCTCTCCTTTGGTTCAAATAGAAATAAACCATTGGGTAACAAAACCCCTAAAGGTCCCAAAGGTCAAACGTTCACACCCCCATAGACTACCCTTCCAATCAGTCTGTTCCTCAGGAAGATTAACTCCCTGCCAAATGTCGTAACGGCATCTGTTAGCACCCGGTGCATCACAGCCTGTAAAAACAGATAACTCATGGGATACAACCTAAAGGTTTACAAGGTTGACTTAACCAAGCTTCTAACGAAATTTTAAAAAACGAAAATGAGCTTAAAAAGCTACGTGAAACAAAAATTTCTTAATTTTTCGGTGGCAACGCAACAAAACTTTTGAAGACGACAAGAGCTTTTCCAGCTTAATCAGAAACAAGAAGAAAACATCGTTGACAGCTAAAATATTCGATCATGGTGTTAATCGTCTCCCTAGACAATAGCCTCTAGAAGAAACTGCTACAGGTATCAGGCATAAACCGTTTTCTGTCAGCCCAAACTTCTAGATTACCTCTTGGAAATCTAAAAATTCGGTTAGGAATCTTCCTTCACTGCGCTTAGCCTCTCTTGACAAGGTTCTCATCTCGGTATCAGATTTTGATCATTTCTTTGTGAAACGACTGTCTTACTCTGCTCTCATCTCCTGTAAATGATCAGCCTTTAGTTCTCCTGCAGAACTTCAATTTTCTATCAATCCGATAGTATACCGAAAAAAAAACTCATCAGACGCCTATGAGTCTATGCAAAAAAAATTTTTAAAAAATTAGTGACTCAAAGGTAACGTTTTAAACGGCTCTGAAAAAAAAAATAGAATATACCCTCAGTTTGTCAATTCAGAAGAAGATCTAAATCAAAATAATCCAAGTCTTAGACTTACTGGATAAACCAAATCAATTTACTCTTAATTGCACCAACATATACCACTAAGGTAATAGAAAATACACCCACTCGGGTAACGAACTTTGAAATTGCTCTTAAAAATTTTGACTCTACATCACACTACACGAGCTACATCTTGCGCTTGTCCTAACTCAAGATCACCTTGGATTGCCTCTAATCAAAATTTCGCTTCCAAGTGTCAAGAACTGGATATTATTTGGGGTCATAAGCAAATCAAATCTCGCGACCGCCGACATACCAGTCTTATGATATATCCTGAGTGTGACTCTTTCGCAAGCTCGCAACAGCTGAGTCGATGCTAAACATCAACTACAATCAACCTAAGTTTGGATATGATCAGTACCCAAAACCTTAGTAATAAAACAATAAAAGTAAGCCATTCTCTGCTCAACTTTTATAAACAGTCAAAAAGACGAGGTCGTCACCTCTACAGAGCAACATCAAAAAAATGAAGTAAAGCAATTAAGATAATGTAAATATAAATTATTCTTCTTCTGACAACTTTCACTAGGGCTAGGTCCGTTGAATGGTTTTAAGTCTTTAATATGCCATCGTCCTATTTTAGTCCCATCTAAATTAACTAAACCATAAACTAAATCTGAAATCTTTTCTCTAATCACGCAATGCACATACTTAGGTTACCAACTTAGATGTGAATTTATCTGCTGCACTGGAAAGAATTTTATTTTTTCGCCAAACGTGATCACCTATATTAAAGGCAAAATCCCTTTTCCTAAGGTTGTAAGACTTACTGTTCCGTTCATAAGCCTTATGTATCCTACTACGCACGTCGGTGAAAATATCTTTTAAACCCTTTAAATTTTCGGCGTACGCACCCCTGTTACCCGGAATTATTTCGCTGTCAACATTGACATCCAAATCTAAATTTTTATAATACGATCCAGATAGAGGTATCTGTCTGCCGTAAACTAAGAAAGACGGTGTAAACCCGGTTACTTCGTGTTTGAATCTTTGAAATTTCTTTTATCCCGAATTATCACGTGAATCAACGAATATTATTTTGAACGAAAATTATATTGTAGAGGGCACACGGGATTGAAACGTATGTTAAAACTATATGTCTCACTTAAGCTCTTAAGACACTCAGAAGTAAATGAGTACCGTTATCGCATATCGAAAGCGATTAAACTCCGTGGATTAGAAAAATATCGTTTTCTAAAATTTTCAAAAAGCATTCGGCTTTAGAGCTTTTCAAAGGAAATAACACGGTATACTTTGTTAGCCAGCAAGAAATTACGAAAAGTCCTTTATTTCCCTGTTTTGAACGTGGAAATGGACCTACTAGATCAGCTGCTATGACTTGAAAAGGGTAATTAACCGTTTTCTCTTTTCCCATCAGTCCCATAGGTAGCGCATTTGGAGATTTCTGCGCTCCACATACTTCACAAGTCCTCACAAACTTTAAGATAACAAAACGCATTTTTGGCCAAATTAAATTAAATGTATGTTGTCTCAGCCTAATCGCCCAACGCGCTAGTTTGCCACTAGGGTTTTTTAATTGAATTAAGCCACAATAAACTATAATGATCTGTTATGACCGTGAAAGGAACACCTTCTATGTAAGGTCGAAACTTTTCGATGTTAAAGAGTACTGCTAAACATTCTTTTTCAACAACCGAATAGTTACGTTCAGCCTTTGATAAAGTTCTACTGGCATACGCTATCACTCTTTCCTCACCATTGATTTTCTGTGTTAGGACGCCCCCTAAACCGGTATTAGAAGCATCACTAGAAATATAAAACTGTTGGGAAAAGTCTGGTTGGGATAAAATGGGAGCTGAAACCAATAGCTCTTTAATCTTTATAAAAGATTCTTCGGCTGCCTTTGTCCAATCTATTGATTGTCCTTTTTTCCGTCCTTTCAAAAGATCATTAATAGGCGACAACAAGGTAGAAAAATTCTCGATAAAACGCCTATACCATGAACACATTCCTACGAAGCGCTTAAACTTCCGTAGTATTAGTAGGTCTCGCATAATTAACCATGCTTGCTACTTTATCCGGATCGGTACGCAAGGAATTTGAGCCTACAATATAGCCTAAAAACTTTAGAGAAGTTTTAAAAAAATCACATTTGCTCAAATTTATCGTCAGTCCGGCCTCTTTCAATTTATCTTTTACTCCTTTAAGTAAGCGAATATGCGATTCGGAGTCTTCCGATGTTACTAAAATATCATCGAGATAGGTAAAAATATGTGGCTCATATTTCGGACCAAATATAGCGTCTACTAACCGTTGCTGAGTTTGAGCAGCGTTCTTTAGACCGAACGGCATAGTGACGAACTGAAATAGACCTCGGCCTACTACTGCAAAAGCGGTCTTTTCCTTAGAGGATTTGTCCAAAGGAATTTGCCAGAATGCCTTTCTAAGGTCTATCGAGGATACATACTTAGCATTCCTGAGTGATGTCAAAATTCTATCGATGTTTGGTAAGGGATAGTTATCAAATTTGCTGACCTCGTTGAGCTTTCTTCCGTCAAAGCATAGACGATGTCACTCCGAGTGTCAACATTTCGTCTAACCCCTTATTTAATACCTTTGACATATACGGAGACATGGCGAAGGGCCTTGTCTTTACAGGACTGGCATCAGCCGTATCTATAGACATCTTGATTTTATTCGTTCGGCCTAACCTATCTTTACTACTTATTTCATTGAAAGAGCTTATTACTTTTTCTGCTTTTAAGCGTTCCGACCGCGAGAGATCATCTAGAGTACATAGACGCCGAGAAAAGGTTTTCAAAAGAACTTTCTGAATAACAATCTTTAAAACTTGTTTGAGAGTTGGCTTCTAGGGACTGTGGATACCACGAATTATTTTTAAAATTTACTAGAATTCCGAATTTTTGTGCAAAATCACATCCTAAAACCAAAGTATGTGATAGAGAAGGTACTACTAAAGCAGAAATTACTAAACAATGACCATTGCAGACTAGCGGCAACTCAACCGTACCTAAAACTTTTAGACGGCTGCCATCTGCAGTGGTAACACTTCTATTTTTGACGTGGCATATTTTTTATACTTAAACGACTTAAAATTTTTAATACCATTTCTGACCTATAACGGAGGCATTTGCACCAGAGTCAAATAAAGCCGAGAGAAATAGGCACCTAATAGATATTTATCTTGATATGCGGTCTGTTATCTAAATATTTATGCACGAATAAAGGAGACATGTGACCATTTGGAGAAGCAGGAGTTTTAACTTGAGAAGGAGAATTTTTATTAGACTTAAAAAATCAGAAACTTTTTTTTTTGCAACTATTTAGTCCAATCTGATCTATTGGAATATTTCTTTACTTAAGATCTTCGTTAGAATCTTTCTTTTATCCGCGACCGGACGTACTGAGAAAGTACGACGGATTTTCAGTTCATAGTCTAATTCATTTTCCAGTAGGTGATTGACTTTAAAATTGAAGGCTTCCTGATAAATGAATACTATTTAAAAGAACTGTTTAAAAAGTCGTGAAAATATTTCTCCTGTGCTCCCAATAGTCAAAATAAAAAAAATATAAAGGCACTTAAAATATGTAAACTTCTTTACCAAACATTTAAAAAAATCTTCAACAATTTCAAAAAAAATTTCTAAGTATCGCCTTGTATTAACATTCCTTTACCAATTTATCTTAAGAATTTCCTATAAAAAATCTCTAAATACCGTTTCGTATCAGCAAAGTATTTTTAATATTCATGCAAAATATCGGTGAAAAAAAACGTACTGTTTTTTGTACTCGGTTCACCGCAAAATAATTTTAACACTATAAAAATTAAAAGTAAACCAGCACATCTGCTAAATCTGAACTATAAAGGTAGCTTTTAAGAAAAAAAGTAGGAATCTCTTATCTTAGAGTCAACAACTAAATTCAAATATCTATATCAGATAAATTGAAATAAAAAAATTCTACAAATTTCCTGCTTTTGTCTTACTGCTATAGTGTAGTTTCGTTTAATAAGTATTATGAAATAAAAATATCTGCAAAGTTAGAGCTTTTATTTTGTTCGAAAGCTAGTACACTGAACCCTTTTTTAAAAAATAAAATTCCAAAAGCCCCACGTTGGGCGCCATTTTGTAACGTGTGAAAAAATGTGTTGCCCCAAGCTTGAGCACAATTTTCTTGCAGCCCCGCTTTAATTTCTGATACTGAATTGAGTGAACCCTGATTTTAAAAGAACTAAAGAAATTAAACACACACTAGCTCAGTTTTCCTTGGTAGAGAGATATGGGTAAGAGATATTGTCTTACGTCTTTTTGGAACTAATTTCTATTTTTTTAAAAGGCTTTAGCTGTACGAAAATTTTGGGCACCATCCATTTTAAAATAGAAAGGATCTAACTTCAGCTAAAAAAATGGAAAAAAAAAAAAAAAAAAAAAATGCTGAAGGGTTTTATGGGTATTACTAAAAAGAATTAGTCTAGTACAACTGATCCTGAAAAGAGAAATAAATATTCAGTGAGACACTAGCTTTAATCAACAAAAAAAGAATTTATTCATATTTTTAAAATGAAAATAAAAAGTTCTAACCTTTACAGTTATACCAAAAAATTCCTAGCCTAAATAGTAGTTGTTACATTTAAACTTTTAAACTTTTACAACCCCGAAGGCGAGAGACATCATGTTTTACACTTCACTTTTTTGTCTGTTATTCATTGCTGTTTAATGCACTGCTCTTAAATAAGTCTATTGGAGGGAGTTTTGTTGACTTACTGTTTTTCAGTCCTGC
>JAHKBH010003843.1:0-7500 GCA_019049505.1 Pachyrhynchus sulphureomaculatus
TCGTAAATATTTCTAAGAAGTCCTACGCCTCATTCTCAATTTTTTTTTGTGCTTAATATTTTACTATTATCAGTATTTTAGTAGCTTTTAAATATTGCATTACAATGCAATGTTTATATAAAACTTGGCCTATCTACTTTGAGATCTTATTTCGGTTAAGTTTTAAATATATCGACAAAATCGTTTGTCCGGCTTAAAAATTTCTGAAACATTCAATTTCGAATTATGGCCATGCAATTGGGCCTAAGCGCTACAATATTTGCTCGGAGCATTATTTACCAGGGTGTACAAGTATGAAATGCGGATTTCAGAACAACAAATGGTGCACCAATGCAGTTTGTGCTATAAAGAATTTGACACTGCGCTCATTTTGTTATGTCATCATACAGAAGGTGTCAGACGCGACACGAGTGATAAATTGGAAAAGTGATGTGAATAGAGTTGTGTGTTGTGTTCAATATGTTCGAAATTTACTACCGAACACAAAGAAGCATTCGCGGACAGCATTAATTTTTTGTTTTCGTTTGAGAAGGAACTGCAGTTGAATCATACCGAATACACTCTTCGAGAAGCTTATGGTGAACATGCGTCTATCGCAAGAATATGTGTGAATGATGGTTTCTCGGCCCCCCCCGTTTCATAAAAGTGGTGCGCCTTCGATGTTGCAGACAAGGAAACGTGTGAAAACCGCCAAAAAAGATTGATTCTCGCAATACACAAAAACAACTCGCCAAAACAATTGGGCGTTAGTCAACAAAGCTGTTTCCAATCGGCTACGAGAGATGGGAAAGATTCAGAAGGACCGGTAGATGGGTACCACATGAGTTGAAACGACAGGCAAATGCTAAAGGCTCGCGCAAAACAACACCTGTGACCTTTTGCTCGCTCGGTACAAAAGTATCGCATCGTATAGTTGCACAAGGGATAAAAAGTGGATTATTTTGAGAATTCACAAGCGCAAAAAATCATGGTAGACCCAGGCGCACCATCCACATTGACGCAAGTCCGAATCGTTTTGGCAGAAAGACGATGCTCTGTGTTTGGTGGGACCAGAGGGGCGTGGTCTATTTATTGAGTCTGTTAAAACCTGGGCGGGAAACGGTACTCAAATACTAAAGATTACCAACAACAATATGACGATCGTGAACGTTCGTTGCTTGAAAAAAAGTCCCAGAGAATACCGAAAGAGGCAACACAAAATCATTTTTCTTCATGACAATGCTCCATCACATACGGCAAAACCAGTTCGCGACACGTTGGAAGCAATCAGCTGGGAAGTTCTACCCCATGCTGCTTACGCACCAGACTTGGCTCCTTCCGATTACCACTTGTTTGCATCGATGGGTCATGCACTTGCTGAGCAGCGCTTTGGTTTGTACGAAGTTGTGAAAAAATGGCTTGATGAATGGTTCGCAGCAGAAGGGGTATTCACAAATTGCCGAAAGATGGGAAAAATGTATAACAAGCGATGGAGCATTTTTAGAAAAAATCCGCATTTCATACTTGTACACCTGGTATAAAATATCTAGAAAAAAAAAGATTTGAAATTCGTTCAATGTTTAGGGTTCGAATATCGAAAGAAAATTGCGAAAGAAAAATTTATCGATGGACATATAATCGCACGGACTAATGCTCGAATGGACAGTTGTTCAGACGGACAATATTTCGAATGCAAAACAGTTTTTCGAAAACTATTTAATTTGTCCTTCTTTTAGAAAGATACTATTTTAAATATAATAATTTTGGCAAGAACTAGGTAGGATTAAGTAAAAACAGAGGTATAGATATTTATGTTTTTATAACTAAATTATTTGAAGTTATTTAGTACGTATTTAATGACACTTAAAAAATAGCTACATGCTACCATATTTTGTCAATACTGGTAGCACATACATAGACCATTTACAAAGAAACATTTACAGCTAAATTTTGTAGGATCATCTACACAAATTATTGTAAGACATTTTTTTTTCTCAGTTCAAGAGCGATTGTATTTCGTTTTCCCGAGGACTCGCGGGCATCCCGACCCGAAGTTGTGCTAATTTTTTGTTTCTGTCCACCCCTTGTCTGTCCTCTTTGGATGACTCTTCAATGAACTTCCAGATACTTGGATGGTAAGCCGATAATTCGGTCTCAAAAGACCATGTGCCATCTTTCTATATGATTTTTTGGTTTATAGGATGTCATCAGTAATTGATAAATATTACAATTCCATATTTTCAATAGGAAATATGGGAGGTCTCTGGCGATTTCTTCTGACTAAGCTTATTCATGTTTCAAAGTAGTCTAGAACTTTGTTTTGCTTCTTCAGGTGTGGTTTCGGCGACTGCATTAAAGAATAATTGAACATGTTTCGGTGGTATAAAGGCCAAAGCTGCCAGAAGTTTCATTTGCTGGGCAAAAATTCTCTATCATATTTTTGTTTTAAACCAGAACTTTGTATTCTTTCTGTACATGGCGTTAGCGAAAATGAAAAAAAAAACATCCTCAAATAGAAGAAAATGGAAAAAAAAACTGTTTTTTTATGGAAGCAAACCATTGCTATTTCGAAATCTATCAGGAATGATTTTGGACGAAGTTGTCTAGCAGTAAACTCTACATCTTACAGTAGTCTGATGTAGGCCTCCTTAGTCCCTTGTTTGGAAGCAGAGGATAAATTAACGGTAAATACGACGAGTTGAAAAATGCGTGTATGGTGTATACTTGGTAAAATATTTTAGGGGTTATCTTGAAAATTGTCATCCATATAGACATGATCTGCCGTTTGCAACAGGTCAAGGTTCTCTTTGGTGGTAAAAGTTATTATTCTGTCTTTACCGTGTCCTTGAATTGAACGAAAGTCGTCACTTTTGTACTTTTCTGGAATATCCAAACCTAGGTTATTTGGTATTGTTGGCTTCATATATTTTTTTGGTCTCTCTTTCCGTACTGTTCGTTTGAGACTTGACGGTGGGTAAAGCCGCTACAGTAAGGTGGTCGATATCTGAGGTGACTGCCGAAACTATATATGGCGTATCTCTGCTTGTTTTGGCTGACTCTTAATAAATTTTATTTTTGGTTTTTAAGGCTTCCACTCCAGCGGCATTCCTTTCATGGTTGTGGGACATTTTCTTTAACAATGATTTCTCCTTCTGTGATGGCTCGGCCTCTACATTTCTTCGGGGCAAAGTACTCACATTTTCAGTACTTCCTTGTGTTCGTTGATTTATCTTCGATATACATGTAACCGTGTAAAAGCAACTTGGTTTTTGCCTTTTTTGCTAACTAAATATTCTAAAGCCATTTGTTCTTTCTCAACTCAATCAACTCTTAAAACGGAAGAAGATAGAAATAACTAATACTTTATCATTTCTTCGGCTTTTATACCCGCCTGCCGTAAATATCTATACCTGTGTTTCACTTAATCCTTAATTAATAGCTATAAATTGAAAGATTGAATAACTCAAGTGTACAAGCCGTTCTGCAGTAAAGAGGGATTAAATTAACACAAAACACTTCTTTTTTATATGGCCTTTATAGGTTACCTTCCAAAATTCTCTTATTACAGTTTACTTCTATAAAATGTTTTGAAAAGCAAAGGTAAAATATTTCTCTTATATTATATTCTTAAGTGTCATTGTATACGTATTTATTAAATAACTTCAAATAATTATTATACAACATAAATATATATACCTCTGTTTTACTTAATCCTAGCATATGCATTTATTATACTTTAAATATTAACTTTCTAAAAGAAGGCTTTATAAATTAAGTAGTTTTCGAAAAATTGTTCATTCGAATATTGTTCGTCCGACCAATTATCCATTCGAACATTAGTTCGATCGATTATATGTCCTTCGATAACACAAGTCTGCTAGAAAAAAAAAAAAATGAGAGCTGTTTTGTTTTTGTTTTTTTTGTGTAATTCCCTATGTTTTTGGATGTACTGATTCCGGAAAATGACTTTCATTTTGTCATAGAAAACGTCCACGTTTTCTGACAATGTAGGTATCTATTGTTAAACAAGTTATCATCTTAAAAATAAAAGATAAAAGACTAAAAATTTTGTTTTTAATTTTATAATTGCGTAACAAAACTTATTTTTTTATCTAAAATACATTCATTAGTAAGCACTAAACACATTTCTTTTTCCAGTGAGACCCTTTTGGTACATTTTTCGCTTGTAGGAAGCATCTGGAAGGTCTCTCCGAAGCGTCCAACAGTAGTCTGCCATCATTGAGACGCTCCATCTTCCCTGGTATCTTTTTTCCATCTCCTTTAATATCTTGGTGAAATCGTTCACCTTGCTCTTCACTCAGATCTCCTAAATTTTCTGGAAAGTAGTCGAGGTGGGAATGAAGAAACATGTACTTTTAAACTCATTAGGCAACCTAAAGCTTGAAATGCTTTTAACATTCTTTTGACGATTTGTTTGTTAGTTAGGGTCTTTATTATTGCCTAAAAATTTCTCTATGACCTCTTTAAAGGCAATCCACCCTTCTCTTTGAGGATCCGTCATGGTTTGTGATGAATTGTGGATTTCAGCCATATGTAAACCGTCTAATATCTGGTCCAACGAAAAACACCTTCCTTCAACTTTGCCTCCCGACTGAGGACTGGAAACTTTGATATTAAGTATTTGAAGCAATTTCCATCTCTTGGAAGTGACTTTACAAATTGCTTCATCAATCCCAGCTTTATGTGAAGCGGTGGTAGAAGAACTTTATGAGGAGGCAGGCACCAAAGTTTCATGCAGGGACGTTCTTCTTTTCGTCAACTTTAAGCTCCCTCGGAGGCCGTGGCCAACACCTTTTTGGTCCAGTGATTTGCTCGGTCTCTACTAAATCCCATAGACACAACACACAGCAACATGCCCAAGATTTTTAAATCACCGCACACTTGCAACCGTGGTCTTTATATTTTTATTTGCAAAGAACCAAATCCAAGTTCTTGTAGGTTTCGGACTGCTGTCATCTTCAAATTGAAAACTTGTGACTTGTCATCGGGTTTAGGTACAGCACCATCTTCGTCAGAACTTGGAATCTCTTCCAAGGTAGCAGGGGCCTTGGGCACTGGTATTTCGGTCCCATGAGGGATGGGACGAATAGCTGTTTGCAGATTGAGGGGTATGAAATGGACTGCTTCCATTTTGAATTATACTCTTTCACATTACACGAACAAAAGTAACAATCATCACTATTCTTCTTTTGCTCGCGCCATACCATAGGAATCGCATATCGGAAAGCTTTTTTCTTGCCCTTAAAACCCATTTCGAAGGTCTTCAAAACACATCGTTTGCAGACTTTATGAGGTGCCCAAACTTTATCCTGATCTCCAAGTTTTAAGCCAAAAATACGTGAAGTATACTTTTTTTACAAAGTCCGTAATATTAACTTGTTGCTTTAAATACCATATATTCGTCACAAATATAACAGAAACCGTCAGACGAATTCACACACTTCCGCACAGATGACATTGCACTATATTGAACAAAGATCTATAAAACAATGATGAGTTAACACGTAATTTGTACCGCGCCACTTTCTACACTATCGGAGCGCGCGCAGGTTCTGGGTTACAACGTTTATGTTTGATTAATTTAGCTCACACAGGGCGTTCTTTATTTAGAAAGTAATGATAGTTATGGCCTGTATACATTTAAAAACAGTAATCAAAATAAAATTGTACCTATTTATTTATGACTTCAAGTTAGCCCAAAAAAAACCCTTTTTTTTATAATAAAAATTTTGCGTTTTTGCAAAAATAACCTGACGTTCTGGAATTTTTTGAGTATTTTTTTAGTTTTCAGAACACCTAAAATACATAGAGATCAGTTGAAAACATCCAGACAGCATTTTTGTTGCAGACCTGTAAAATTTGTCTTTCGAAATTGTCTTTCAATATTTGGTCCAGGACCTGGCGAATTTATGTGTAATCTGTAGATATCCTACATGTCGCATGAAAGTGTAATTTTTTAGTGTTCCGTACGGAACACTTATAAGATCACTTCGGTGTCCGTTTGTCTGTCACACCCGATTTTCGCCCAAAAACTATTTGACATAGAAAGTTGAAATTTGGCAATAATATAAGAATTCAATGGTCTCATCAGAGCCATGTAGTTTTGAAAGTTAAAATTTGACTTAAGGGGTTAGTTTTGGGGAGTGAAATCGTAAGTGAAATTTTTTTTTTTTTACCAGGCCATCGAGTGGGGTGTCAAATGAAAGCTTGTAAAAAGACGAGTTTAAAAAATATATATAATGTAATACATTGCGCACAATTCTCTTTGTATTATTTTTAAAAAAGAGCGAAAAAATCGCTGCCCCCCTTATTCCCAAAAGTACTGATCAAAAAATTTTGAAAAAATTATGGAATATTCTCTACAGGGTGTAGATTGAACGAAAATTATCAGAAACCCTTAAAAATTTATCTGGTATATACAGGGTTACAGGGGGAAAGTCGTCCTAGATAATTAAGGACGTTATAGTTTAGGTCGTTTCTGACCGATTTGACTCTATGACATGATGTCCTAAACTTAACCGTTTCGAGATATTGAAGTTTAAAGATTTTTTTAGAAAGAAAAAAACATGTTTTTTTTTTGCGTTTATATCAATTTTTTTTTTAGTAGAGGTTCTCGAGTGCGATTTTTTGGTTATTTTTAGTATTAGTCTGTATGTCAAGTATCAAGAATCATCAAAAAAATTTGAACTACTAACTGTTACTAACAGTTTCAAATGGCGGCTTGTTAATGTTTCTAAATTACGAATTTTTACCAAGCTTGTTTCCTACTTTAAATCAATAAAGAGAAAAAAAAAATGTATGGAAGTTATTCTGCAAATTATTTTTAAAAACTTTTACGTCTTTTTAGCTATCAAAAAAGGTATAATACTAGGAGTTTAATAGGAAAACTGTACACAGAATGACACCTAAAGCGGGCTCGGGTAGCAAAAGGTAAATTTTTAGTTCTAGGTGAAAATACGAAAAAATACACAAATAAACAAAAAACCTTGCAATTTAATATTTTTTATTAATTATAATTCATGTTCTATATGGTCGCCCCTATTTCTAACACAAATTCTCATTCTTTTTCTTAAATTACTTTTCACAACGCTGGTTGTGAGGTGCCCGCATCAATTTTTTTTTGTCTTAGGACATCCACGTTTTCGATAGGAGTCATCTGGTCGTATACGAGACTTTTCATGTGACCCCACACATAAAAATCCATCGGTGTTAGGTCTGGGCTTCTCGCCGGCTAAGGTATGGGTCCGCCTCTTCCAATCTATTTGTTGGGATAATTGTCAATGAGCCATGCACGAACACTTCCTCTGTAGTGAGCTGGGCAGCCATCATGTTGAAAGTACATGTTTTGTCTCAAACCAATAGGTAGGTCTTCCATCAAATTAGGTAAAATCGTTCCGCAAAAAATTTTCGTATTCCTCGCCATTCAAATTATCTGGCAGGAAGAATGGCCCAACCAAATTAATTTGAAAATTATACCCATCCACACATTTAAGCTGAATC
>JAHKBH010003844.1:0-12567 GCA_019049505.1 Pachyrhynchus sulphureomaculatus
AATCTTTACTAAAAATTGATGACCTTGAAATTTTTTGTTTTTTTATATACCAGATAAATTATTAAAGGTAATGCACTCGTGATAATTTTCGTTCAATCTATACCTCGTGGAGAATATTCCAGAATTTTTTCAAAATTTTTTGATCAGTTCTTTTCGAGATAAGGTAGGGGGACAGCGATTTTTCGCGATTTTTTAAAAATAATACAAAGAAAAGTGTGCGCAAGTATTACATTATATATATATTTTTTACGCGTGTTTTCACAAGCTTTCATCTGACACCACACTCGATGACCTAGTAAAAATTTTATTTTTCACTCCCGATTTCACCCCTCAAAATTAACCCCTTAAGTCAAAATTTAACTTTCAAAACTACACGGCTCTGATGAGGCCATCAATTCCTATATTAGTACCAAATTTCAACTTTCTATGTCTAATAGTTTCGGAGAAAATCAGGTGTGACAGAGAGACAGACAGACAGACAGACAGACACCGAAGTGATCTTATAAGTGTTCCGTACGGACCACTAAAAAGGATAATGAAATGGCAAATATTTTATTTTGACAATTAACAATTGTTATACCTTACTACTCTCTTACTTGCCCGAATTTAGAATACTTGACGACTTTTGTTACGTTGTTCAAGAACCCTGACGATTGACCTTATGAATTTTTGGGAGCTCATAAAATCGAGGGATTTTCAAGCTGCACGCCTTAAGAGATTTCGTTCCTTCAGAACTTAGACTAGAGGCGGTAATTACGGTTGTAACAGTCTCGGGATCTTACCAGTGGGTAGTTCGCTGATTTTTACCACTTATTTGTCCTTGTTTATTACTACTCTTGCGTTTCCTTTGTTAGTTACAGTAACTAGTATTGGTTGGTCGATATTAAGTTCGTGTGAAGCATTTTTTTCTTCTGCAGTGAAGTTGCATCTTGGTGGTTTGATATGTTTCATAATATTAACAGTGGCAAACCGAGTGATATCGTTAGAAATGAGAAACGTATTTACTTTGGTAAACATTTCGTTCAGCGTGACCGCAGTCCTGATAATTGTTGTTATATTATCGAACGTTTTACAATGTGGCAGTACCTGAAACACTAATTGGATATTGCAGTGATGAAATTAAACGCTCGTTTAACGGCTTAAAAAAACTCGTCTTACAGGCAAGATAGCAATAAGGATCCATCATGCAGTTTTACCTTACATGCACGATACTTTAGAAAAAATAGCTAAATAGCAAAACGTTTGTAAGTCACTCCAATTTGACATGGTCTAATATCAAGAACCACGATTTCTCATCTAATCAAGGCCGCGAAAGCTTTGGTTCCATGCTATTGGCACTATTACTGAAGTTGATACTCACCCCCAGTATCTGACCTCAAAATTGTGGCAACAATATGTCCCACCAGTACCGGCATGTGGCCGGTTCTAAATAAAAATTACTAGAGGCTTCTACCGGCTAAACCACATCACCAAACCATGACGGAACTGGCGAAACTTAATACAAAAAAAACTATCACCCATAAAAAAATCTGGTTGGGGGAGAGTGGGCAAAACGAAAGAAAAATAAGCCAAAGTAACCTCAAAGCTGATAATAGTTTATTGGCCATCAATTCTGAAGAAAATGGAATAATACAGGAATTAAAACACGAAATATGAGTTGTAAAATGGTAAATTGTTATTATTATTTATATTACCTGGAGTCAAACGAATTAAAACGTATGAAAGGTACTAATATATGCATATAATGATAAAATGAAAATTAATGGTTAGTGTTTTTTTTTTACCTAACTGATGTAAATTTAAGAAGTAGCTGGCTTCATCAAATGATAAAATTGTTGGAAATTATTAATAAAAGTTTGCAATGATACATACCAACCCATTAAAATTTTTGTAAAATTAGTACCGATGTATGCAATTGATAGGTTCACCTGCAACTTTCCGATGTATTATCTGACCCGTAGCAAGAAAAAAGATAATACGGAATCAACTTATGACAAGAGTTATCTAATAACTCTAGAAGCGAACAACTATTTAATTGACCGAATTTAGACAGACTCGGTGCAGCTATAGTTGGAAACCGATTAGCGAATTCACTGATTCTACACTCTACTGGCAATAAATTACACAGGGGAACAGCTGTTTTGGTGTCGAGGTTTTTTGAGCTGATTCTATATCAATTTGATGTCCTGAATTCAAATAACGTATTCATTTGTACCTAGGAGCTCAAATTTTTTAAGATATACAATTTTAGAGAAATTTATGTAACTCAAATCCGTAAGTGTAGTAAAACAAAAGTAGATACGAAATTTTTATTTTAGTTATACAAAATACAATATTATGTCGTACTTACAAACAAAAAAAAAACATTGAGGAAATGAAATAGTCACTCAACACTTGGAAAGCTTCTTTTCCGCGACATTCTTGAATGTTTTTTTAAACAGTCCCTTTTTAAACTCCAGCAGTAATCTGCCATCATGTGCATGTCCCATCTTCCTTGGTAGCGGTCCTCCATAACTTTAATATCTTGGTGAAATCTTTCACCTTGTTCCTCACTCATGTCTCCTAAATTTTCTGGAAAACGGTCTAAGTGGCTGTGTAAATAGTGTATTTTAATACTCATATTGCACCCTAAGGATTTGAAACTATTAAGCATCTTGCTAACCATTTCAACATAGTTTTGAGCTTTATGTTTGCCTAGAAAATTTTCTACAACTGCAACAAATGATGTCCAAGCTTCTCGTTCAACTTGATTCATTGAATTTATGAAGGCAGGATTCTTAATTAATTGTCTTATTTGTGGGCCGTCAAATATCCCTGCTTTGAGTTTTTCTGTGCTCAACTGATGCATTTTTACCCCTATATATGCAAAACAAGACCCATTCTTATCAAGAGCCTTTACAAATTGCTTCATTAAGCCCAACTTTATATGTAACGGAGGAAGTATGATTTTTTCTCTTTCAACCAAAGCGTCGTTAATGACATTCTTTTCCCCAACGTCCATGTTTTCTCTCTGAGGCCAATCTTTTCTAACCCAGTGGTGTGTTTTGTCCCTACTATCCCAGAGGCACAAGAAACACGGATATTTCGTGTAACCACTTTGCTGCCCAAGAAGAAAGTTTACCATTTTTAAGTCTACATAAATCATTCATTGATGTTCGTAATACTTTATCTTCTGCAAGACCAAAGCTATGGTATTATATTCTTCTTTCAGTTTCGTTGAGTGAGCTAGTGGTATTGAACCATATTTATTCCCATTATGTAGAAGGACACATTTTAAACTTCGCTTTGAACTGTCAATGAATAGGCGCCAATCATCTGGAATATATTCAGAAAGTCCCATTTCTTTCATGAGTCCCCTAATTTCGTGACAAAATACAAGATTGTCTTCTTGAGAAAAGAATGGTAGCAGATCTTTTTCTCTTGTACGGTAAAAGGTAATTTTGGTTCCTTGTTCCAGTAAATTTTTGTCGTTCAACCTAGAAGCCAGTACTTCAGAAGCTTTTTTCGATAAATTGAGATCCCTGGTGAGATCATTTAATTCATTTTGATTGAAGCGTTGAGGAACTGATGACGTCCCCTCATAGTCACTGTTAGTTTCATTAGCATCAGAACTTTTATTAGCATCAGAAGAGCGATCAGAGGGAAAATATTCGTCATCAGAGATATGTGGTAGCTGATGAAATGTTGGAATCGGTATTTCATCTGAGTGCGGGATAGGGCGTATTGCCGAGTCTAAATTGGGATAAGTCCACTTACTGCGGTTATTTCGATTGATTCCATTAGTATTTACTAAACAGAAATAACAATCATTGAAGTGGTTTTTTGGTTCTCTCCAAACCATTGGTACACCGAATTTTAGACATTTTCTTTTCCCGGTAGTCCACTGCCGTAAATGCTCTGTACAAGTTTTACATACGAGATGCGGGGCCCACGTTTTGTCCTGATCACCAAGCTTAACTCCAAAGTATCCAAGATACGCTCGCTTTACAAAGTCAGTAATAGTTTGTCTGTTTTGTTGAAACATGTATTCTCCGTATATATAGCAAAACACATCAGGTTGATTTACACAACTTCTTCTTGAACTGGAACCTGAACTCATTTTAATTCTGTTCAATAACACAAAAAACACTCTTTCTTAACATTAAAAACAACACGCCGAATTCGATCTACTCTCATTAGTAAGAACGCACAAACTGACGAGACTTACCCGAGTTAGGTGATTAAAAGGGTCAGTTCAGGTACCTGATAGGCAATGGTTCCACTATTTATAGATTTACCTGGAATTTACTCAATTACAGACTGACAATAAAACCATTGTACCTACATTAATGAATATATAATAATTTTAGAACTCTCATAAA
Source organism: Pachyrhynchus sulphureomaculatus (assembly GCA_019049505.1). Lineage (NCBI taxonomy): Eukaryota > Metazoa > Arthropoda > Insecta > Coleoptera > Curculionidae > Pachyrhynchus > Pachyrhynchus sulphureomaculatus. The sequence continues at coordinate 4,362 of JAHKBH010003844.1, forward strand.
TGAATATACTGAATAAAAAACCACATTGGTAGATAAGTTGATGTATCTAAAAAAGTAGAGCTGATAGAGAAAAAACGGATTGCATGTATAGATTTAGCGTCCCAAATATAGTTAAAATCAGCTCTAAAATCCCAGGCACCAAAACAAAATATTTTTTTTGTTGCCTGTGTTATTATTAGTTAATAATACAGGAACATCTCGTCTATCTAACATGGTCCAAACTAGACCGGGTAACATACGACTTAATTTAGTATCGACTCCAATATTATATTCTATCGAAAACTTATGTTTTATTCAACCCGTTGAGGTGCCTGATAGAATATCACCCCCGGTATATTCTGGCTATCGTAAAAGGCGTCTAAAAGAATAACTTAGATGTAGATGCCCAGATACCACCAGGCATCGCCCGGTGTAATACTAGCAGCTTAGGCTGCGTAAAATTGTTTAACGTTTCGTGGCTGTGCTGATGACCCCGGACTGTAGGACCAATTCGCATAATGAGACTCCCAAGATCAAACAATTCCTAAGATAAAGTAGCTTCCCGTTCGGATCTCCGGATAGGGGCTGGTTCGGGATCGTCAATGTACAGAGATCACAATTTTAAAACAGTTTTTTGTAACATATAAGGTTTAAACTCGAACATAAATTCAGTGAGCCAACAGGTGCACCAACCTCATATACTCGCTCTAAACCAACTGAAAAAATGTAGAGATAGCTAGCACCAGTTTCCTGTAAACTTTTTAACCTATCCTACAGAAAGGGAATATTTCCTTCATGCTGAAAATGCGCTATAGTTCAGCGGTTGCCAAAAAAGGCAACAAGACCTTGCCAAACAACTATGGACCAATCGCACTGCTTTCAGTAATATCAAAACTCATGATGAAGGCTATCAATCAAATCTTCTAAAATCAACTGGAGATCTTCTGTAAGCAAACAACTGGAGACTGTAACAACACGTTATACAATGCAGTTGACTACTTTGGAGAATCTTGAGCAGTTGTGCTTGATATATCCCAGGTCCGTGTTTGGCATGATGGATTGTTGACTAAGCTACGCTCTTATAGTATGTCTGAAAAGTTCTGTTTATGGCTCTCGTGTTTCCTCAGGGAGCATCCTTTGCGAGTGGCAGTAGACGGATTTCTTTCTAACACCTTCACTATCAACGCCGTTATGCTCCAAGTCTTCTACTCTCTTTCTCATTTACATTAATGATCGTTATGTTATGTCTGGGCACGCCATTCCTCCTCTACTATTGTCCCTCAATTTACTGGGCGGTAATTTGGTAGCAAATATGTCTTGGCATGAACATGTTCCAAGTATAGCAAAGAGAATTTCTCAAAACCTGGGAGTGTCATTGCAAACTAGAAAGTTTTACACTCCATAAAAACTTTTCATATTGTCCAAAGCTCAAATTCGGCCAACGATGAAATACTGATCCCATGGTTTTGGCTGTGCTCCCAAACATACACTGCATTTGTTGGATTCTATTTAGAAGAGAACTGATCAACCTTGATTCCTTGGAACATCGAAGAACGGTTGGCCACTTGAGTCTATTCTACAAGTATTTTCATGGAAAATGTTCGATGGATGTAGCCCACTGAATTTCTCCCAAAGTGGTGCATGCTAGTCACATTAATGAAGGACCTTATCCCTTTGGAATGAATTGCTCAGGACTGTTTCACACCGAGTACAATTTATAACGATTCAAGACCAACGTGAATCGCTTTTTCCACAGACGTATCACTCTGCCCATTAAAAAACAATATAATATATATTAACACATTATTAACATATTGATCCTAAATGTGAATTTCAAAAAGAAACTTGCCTATTAAAAATATGCATATAGATAAAGAAACATATGAAAAAAGTTCGAAATAAGGCTTCATTTAGCTAGAACAATGTTCAACTGATTCATGATTCTGGTAGCAGCTATGGCTACCCCAATAAATATAGTGGAATATTATTAGTATTTGAACAAGTATTCAATTGAAAGCTGACGCTAATATTTTTGGACAGAAAATGTGTATACTTTCAATAATATCTAGCAATAACTTATCTGAAAGACAGCACTGCTGCTGTTCCAATTTTTATTACCTGATTGGATAAATAAAATTACACATCTTCGTAAAATGGTGCGTAGGATTTTACAAGCGAAAATTTCTGCTAGCTATTATTCATTAATAATTACCTATCATTTCTAGTTCTAACTCAATCAAATATTACTTTAAATTGATATTTTCCTCGTAGCGAAATGGCCTGCTTTTGGCAACTCTTCAATCTCGGTGACAGGAAATACGAAGTTTGTCGTTCATTTACAAAAAGCAGATATGATATTATTTTGTTATTTGTTTGCTAGTGATACCAGTATTAGCCCAGTTGTCAGAGGCAAATTTTGACGAAAAGCTCTTATTAAATGTTAACTGGCTGCATTTTGGCATACAGGTAGTTTTTTAGACGCAAAATACGATAAAAAAAAAGTTTGCTGCTCTAAAATGTACGCTAAGCCTACAAAATGGAAAATAGAATGAAAAATTCGATTTTTCGCAAATATTTCGAAAAGGAGAAAAGATATCGAAAAACTAATGGTACCACGTGAAAGAACCGCAAAGGTTACAAAAAACCAGTATATAGATTATTTTTTTTAGTTTTACCTTAATTTAAAACAATATATATTAAATATAAAATTACTTAACTTCAGTTGTCATGCTTCCAACTTCATTTATGATTAAATTAACGTTTCTGTATACTGCTAAATATCTTGAAATTGGCTATTAAGGGGTTCCTCGGGGTGCTGATTAAGAATCCGATGACAGATTTGAAAAAGTCAGATGGCCAGAGAGGACGTAATTCATTTAATTTTCCAATTTTCTTCTTAAAGTGTCTACTAAGGGGTTTTTTTTTGGGGTACTGATTAAGAATCTGAGGACAGATTTAGAAAATACGAAATGAATGATCCAAAATGGCAGTCAGTGTATATTAAAAACCGGTCAATTGCAAGTTGAACTTGCGCAATTATTGTTCCGTACGTTGATTGCTTCTGAATTTTTTTTTTTTTTTACGGAGGTATAAAATGATCAGTGACTTCACAAAATACACCCCAAATGAGTTTTCAACAAAGTTTGTCTCCGATCTTTACTGAAAACCGATGATCTTGAAATTTTTTTTTTTTTTTTTATATATCAGATAAAATATCAAAGGTAATGCACTCGTGATAATTTTACCCCGTAGAGACTATTCCAGAATTCTTTCAAAATTTTTGGATCAGTACTTTTCGAGATAGAGGAGGGACAGCCATTTTGCGTGATTTCTTCAAAATAATACAAAGAAAAGTGTGTGCATGTAAGACATTATATATATTTTGAACTCGTGCTTTTTACAAGCTTTCATTTGGCACCCCCCCTCGATGACCTAGTAAAATTTTTTTTTCACTTCCGATTTCACCCCCCAAAACTAACCCCTTAAGTCAAAAATTTAACTTTCAAAACTACACGACTCTGATGAGGCCATCAATTCCTATATTAGTACCAAATTTCAACTTTCTATATCAAATAGTTTCGGAGAAAATCGGGTGTGACAGACAGACAGGCGGACACCGAAGTCATCTTATAAGTGTTCTGTACGGAATACTAAAAATACATGAAAATATATTTATTTATGTAAAAAAATGAATATATTTAATAATCATTATATAAATACAATACAATAAAATAGAGAATAAATTACAAAAAGTAGTATAACAGAGGTATCTACAAATATAATAAATATTATTTTTTAGTCATTTTCTTCTTCTTCAATTTGTTCACAATTTTCATCATCACTAAAAATAGGTAAATTTGTGCATCCTTCTAAAGAAAGCGAAGCCACAAACTAAAGAAAGTAGCAGTCCTGCTCTTTTGCAGCTACATTTTTTTTTACAGCCTTTGTTACAATTGCAAAACATCATTGGGGTACTGATTAAGAATCTTAAGGATTGGCATTTTCGTCATTTTTACAAGTGTTAATATTTTTGAGTTAGTGCCCTCCATTTTTCAATCCCAATTATCCACTAAACACCAACCAACACTTAATTTACACTTTAAGTTAATTATTTTTCATTTAAAAGTTTATTTAAGAATATACAGTATACAAACTACGTGAGCGTCGCACAGATAGATGGCAGAAAATTTCTTGCGCGCGAGTAATTAACAAAATTTCTTCAAGTAATTTTTGTGTTTTCAATAACTGTTTTCTTTGTACTTGGATGTTTAAATGAAATATAAATACTTTATATTTAAGGCTTTCTTTTCTTTTTCATTTCCCACCTTTAAATACATTTTTTTTATTTTACTTTTAAGTTGTATGATTAATAATAAGCAAAAAATACGTTTATCATGAACATTTTTTTAAGAGCAAAATTCCAAAAATCATGAGAATTTTTTTAAAAGTTTTTTAATGGTTTTCTAATATCAAGTATACTTTAACTGTAACTAAAAAAAAATTCTACCTTTTTGGCCATTTCGTACTGTTTTGAACGTAAAAATTGCCGGGCGAGGATTCTTTATATTGAAAGTTAAGGTTTTAATTTTTCAAGGATTTTTTTTTCAATACTATATTTTATTAAATATTTGTAATTTACTGTATGCCCGTTAAAATCATGCAAACAAAAATTTCCTTTTAAGTTATACAAATTATAAAGCAACAAAAATAAAAACTATTAGTATCATTGGAAAGCTGAAAGTCTCCTCTTCAAAAACTGTCTTTTAATTTTTTTACACTCTGAAAACAAGTAATATCGATTAACCTTCGAGCGGCGCGTGTACACTTTCAAATTAATTAAATCCTAATTTTTAATTAACTCTCACCCTAATAAAAAAAAATCTATAAAAAAAAATGTAAAATTTCCTGCTCTTTCACGTGGTGCTATCAGTTTTTTATATATTTTTTTATTTTTCGAGATATTATTGAAAAACCGAAATTTTGATTTTATTTTGGATTTTGTGGGTTTATCGTACATCAAACTTTAGCAAACTTTTTTTTTTCGTATTCTACGTTTAAAAAATTACCTGTGTGCCAAAATGCCGCTTGTTATCATTTAATGAGAGCTTAAAACCCCTGGTGACTAGGCTACATGGTAAACGTGTATATGAGATTGCTGTATAAAAGATCCAGATTGTATCTGCGTCTCAATAATATTTTCTATATCAAATAGTTTCGGAGAAAAGAAAATCGGGTGTGACAGACAGACACCGAAGTGATCTTATAAGTATTCCGTACGGAACACTAAAAATTAAATTAAAAAATATAATTGTTCATAACTTTTCAAAAAGCTAACCAAAAAAATTCTCTAAATAAATTATTTACGTTAAACAGATACGATTAAAAAAAAGTTAATTTTTTTTTTATTTTTTTATGATTTTTTCAGATTCGGATATTTTTTAGCTAGCTGTGCGTCAAATAACAATTTTCAATTGTAAATACTCGTTTTTTACGGCAAATACGTGAAAAGTGATTCACGATGATTTTGTAGATAATTAATTATATTATCTATCGATTTTGTTGGAAATATTTTATTGTAATTTTAAATTTGCGAAAAAAAAGTGGTTTTTGGGGTAGTTATTATTTTTTTATAACCCCTCCTATTTAATTGGTACTTGATCTATGTAACAAAACTAATTTTGATCAAAAATTCAGGCTTTCAAGTATGAATGAGCATTTAAAATTCGTATTTATCGAACTAGTTGACGTGCTCTACATATGGCCGCTTGACTTTTATCATTCAACGCCTACTTGTGACATTCACTCTATGCTATATTTTCCTACTTGATGTTATCTATACAATATAATTAATAATCTAAAAGAATTTTTATAATTTTAATATGAGATTTCATTATTATCGGTTTATTCATAAATGAAAATGAATTTTATAGTTTTGCACTTCACATCATAATTTTAGTTGACCCCCCCCTACTGTTGTTTTTTGCCAATTTAAACCCTAGTTGCGACAATAGGTCAGTTGTAAAGCTAGACTTTGTTACTAGTAAAAACGGGAAATAATTATGTCTATTAAGCATACGAGAGTTATTTTTATTGTATCTTCTTTTTACTACGTCCTCTCCTCACGAAGGTTTGCCAGCCACATAGCTAGACGAACTTGCGAGACTACTGCTCGAAAAATATCACCCGAAGTACATCGAAACCACTCTCGCATGTTCTTCAGCCAAGAATTCTGTCGTCTTCTGATCGATCGCTTATCCTTTATTTTGCCTTCAATCATTAAACGTAGCATTTCATATTTTGGGCCCCCCATTATATGTCCGAAATATTGAGTTTTTTATTACTTTTATGGTTATTAGTAATTATTTCGCTTTATTCGTTTTTTTCTACTACTTCCGTGCTTTTTATTTTTTTGTAGCTAGGAGCTGCGAAAAAGCATCTATAAATGTACATTTCAAATACTTCCAGTCGTTCTTCTGAGCAAGGCTCAAGAGTTCAGCATCGCATTCGGAGTTCGAGACTGGACTTGTTCTTTGTAAAAAATTATTTCCATTCATGTATATCACTCGGGCTTGTTCAATTCTAGAATATATCTCCTTTCTTGGATCCCACTTTTCGTTTATATTCGTTCCCAAATATTTAAATGTGGGGACCCTTTGTTTTATAACAATAATTTATTCATGTACAGGCAGGAGGATGATTGAAGGTTACCTCATAAGTATCTGGATATTTTCAAATTTAAAATTAATCTAATTATTCTTTTTTTGGTTAACCATTACTTTTTGTAAATTGATTGCTAATCCCGATAAAACAATATTACTGACGTGACAGTAAAAAAGGCTTTATTTGTTCATTTTTTTTCCAAATTTATGTATGACTGAAATGACACAAGGCAAATTGTATTACATATTGATTAAATAACTCTGTCATCAAATACGTGTTAGCTGGCTAATAACATAATATGCTTTTATTTATTTAGTTTCATAATCTATATGGCTGCTCTTCGATCATCGTTTAAAAATATTAATGAAATAGTAAAGGGTGTCCCAAAATTCACACAAGAAAGTAATTTTGATAGAAAACACAGGTTTTTTTTAATTAAAAATTTTAAATTTTTTTTATTGATTCATTATAGGGTTATGTATGGAATAACATATCGGGTAAGTGGCCTCCACGGCTTTGCTGGCACATATGCACTGTTTTGTCGAAATTTTCCATGACCATTTTGCATAAATGTGGCTGAATTTCGTTGATACAGCGTTTAATTTCCTTCTTCAAGTCGTAAGTGGTCGTGAGCTTGTTGGCATAAACTTTAGACTTTACAAAACCCCAAAGAAAAAAGTCCAACGGCGTTAAATCGCATTATGTGGGCGGCGAATTCTGATTACCAAAACGGGATTTTACACGACTAGGAAATGACTCATGCAGTAATTGAATTATTTCTCGGGCTGCATGGCATGTGCCACCGTCTTGTTGAAACCCCATGTCGTCCACATCCATATTTTGCAATTTAGGCACAAAAAACTGGATTATCATATCGCGATAACGATCACCATTAACTCTTATCGCCAGCCCAAAATCCGCACTAAACAGTAACACGTTGTGGATGCATTTGTTTCGCAACAGTCATGTGTAGATTGTCTGAACCCCAAATGCGAAAATTTTGTCGATTAACGAAGCCATCAAAAAGGAAATGAGCCTCATCGCTGAAGATGATTTTCTTCGCAAAACTCAGTATCAACTTGTTGTTTCATAATCCATTTAACGAACTCTCTTCGTTGTGCGTGGTCAGTAGGCTTCATTTCTTGAGTCAATTGAACTTTGTAAGCATGAAGATGCAAATATTTCGTGAGAATACTCTGTAGAGAGCTTCTCGAAATGTCCAAATCTTGACCACGGTACCGAATTGATGTTCCTAGAGTCTCAGCAACACTCTCACGAACTGCTTCAATGTTTTATGTCGAACGACTTGTTGAAGGACGGCCAGAGTGTTTAAGGTCACTAATTGATCCAGTCTCCCTGAATTTTTTAATTAATCTCTTTACAGTTTATGAGGTTAAATCACTACTCCGACCATATTTTGTACGAAAATCCGAACTGTAGCTGCCAAACTTTCATTAATTTTAAAATATTGCTCAACAATGAAAACACGTTGTTCTTTCGTGTAGTGCTCTATTTTTAATAACCCTGAACTGTCAGCTATTACGCTGTGTTTTTTGTTTTGTTGGTA
>JAHKBH010003845.1:0-12553 GCA_019049505.1 Pachyrhynchus sulphureomaculatus
GCAAAAAAAAAAATTGAGAGCTGTTTTGGTTTTTTGCGTAATTCTAATGTTTTTTGGGTGTACTGAATCCGAAAATGACTTTCATTTTGTCATAGAACGTCCACGTTTTCTGACAATGTAGGTATCTATGTTAAACAAGTTATCATCTTAAAATAAAAGATAAAAGACTAAAAAATTTTTTTTAATTTATAATTTTGCGTAACAAAATTTATTTTTTTTCTAAAATACATTCTAATTCGTAGGCACTAAACACATTTCTTTTTCCCAGTGAGACTCCTTTTGGTACATTTTTCGCTTGTAGGAAGCATCTGGAAGGTCCTCTCTGAAGCGTCCAACAGTAGTCTGCCATCATTGAGACGCTCCATCTTCCCTGGTATCTTTTTTTTCCATCTCCTTAATATCTTGATGAAATCGTTCAACCTTGCTCTTCACTCAGATCTCCTAAATTTTCTGGAAAGTAGTCGAAGGTTGGGAATGAAGAAAATGTACTTTTTAAACTTATTAGGCAACCTAAAGCTTGAAATGCTTTTTAAACATTCTTTTGACGATTTGTTTGTAGTTAGGGTCTTTGTTATTGCCTAAAAAATTTCTCTATGACCTCTCTTTTAAAAAGGCAATCCACCCTTCTCTTTGAGGATTCCGTCATGGTTGTGATGAATTGTGGATCAGCCATAAGCCGTCTAATATCTGGTCCAACGAAAACACCTTCCTTCAACTTTGCCTCCGAGAGGCCTGGAAACTTTGATATATTAAGTATTTGAAGCAATTTCCATCTCTTGGAAGTGGACTTTACAAATTGCTTCATCAATCCCAGCTTTATGTGAAGCGGTGGTAGAAGAACTTTATGAGGAGGCACCAAAGTTTCATGCAGGCCGTTCTTTTCGTCAACTTTAAGCTCCCTCGGAGGCCAACACTTTTGGTCCAGTGATTTGCTCGGTCTCTACTATCCCATAGACCCAAAGAGCAAGGGAATTTGGTAAACCCAGATTGTTGTCCGAGCAAACATGCCCAAGATTTTTAAATCACCGCACACTTGCCAACCGTGGTCTTTATATTTTAATTTGCAAAGAACCAATTCCAAGTTCTTGTAGGTTTCCTTGAGGTGTACGGAATGACCGACAGGAATGAAAGCATAGAAACCGCCATTGTGAAGCAGAACTGCTTTAAGGCTTCTTTTTGAAGAATCTATGAAAATACGCCACTGTGTGCTGGGTCGTATGAGATCTTAAATGTATCCATCAAACCTTCAATATTGGTACCACAATAAACCAACTCGTCCTCTTGGGCAAAGTAGGAAGTGAACTGCTTCTCACGATATCTAAACCAGGAGGAAGACACTCCCGGCAAAAGTAAGTTCCTGCTTTTGAGCCTTGATCCAAGCAACTCAGCAGCGTTTTTGGGAAGATTCAAGTCTCTTACCACATCATTTAGCTCGCCCTGGGAAAACAATTTCGGACTGCTGTCTCATCTTCAAAAGTTTTGAAAACCTTGACTTGTCATCGGATTCAGGTACAGCATTATCTTCGTCAGAACTTGGAATCTCTTCCAAGGTAGCAGGGGCCTGGGCCCAGGGCACTGGTATTTCGGTCCCATGAGGGATGGGACAAAATAGCTGATTGCAGATTGGGGTATGAAATGGACTGCTTGCATTTTGAATTATACCCTTTCACATTACACGAACAAAAGTAACAATCATCACTATGGGTCTTTTGCTCGCGCCATACCATAGGAATCGCATATCGGAAAGCTTTTTTCTTGCCCTTAAACCAATTTCGAAGGTCTGCAACATATCGTTTGCAGACTTTATGATGTGCCCAAACTTTATCCTGATCTCCAAGTTTTAAGCCAAAATACGTGAAGAATACTTTTTTTACAAAGTCCGTAATATTAAGTTGTTGCTTTAATACCATATATTCGCCACAAATATAACAGAAACTATCAGACGAATTCACACACTTCCGCACAGATGACATTGCACTATATTGAACCAAGATCTATAAAACAATGACGAGTTAACACGTAATTGTACCGCGCCACTTTCTACACTATCGGAGCGCGCACGTTCTGGTGACAACGTTTATGTTTGTTAATTTAGCTCACACAGGGCGTTCTTTATTTAGAAAGTAATGATAGTTATGGCCTGTATACATTTAAAAACAGTAATCAAAATAAAATTGTACCTATTTATTTATGACTTCAAGTTAGCCCAAAAAAACCCTTTTTTATAATAAAATTTTTTGCGTTTTGCAAAATAACCTGACGTTCTGGAATTTTTTGAGTATTTTTTTAGTTTTCAGAACATCTGAATACATAGAAATCAGTTGAAAACATCCAGACAGCATTTTTGTTGCAGACCTGTGTTATTGAATTTTGAAATATACTTGCCAACTATTAAATAGTTCTGTTCAGAGCTCTAATATTTGTGGAATATTGATCAAATACTCTTCATATGAAGCCACCAAAATGCCTGGAAAACGTTTGAATAGTCAAGCAAGAGATTATTTGGCGAAATTAATAGTGTGTTTTACATCGGAAAGGGATAACAAGGGTCTTCTTATATCTCTCTGCTGTACAAGAGGTAAATAAATCACATGGGTATATCTTTTTAATGTGTTTACAATGTCCTGGTTCCACAGAGTCGCTGCTGCCTTAGAGATTAGTATGAGAACTGTAGCGAGCATCAAAATTCGTAGTGATAAAAATGAATTGCTTTCAACACCCAATCACGACCAAGGAAACAAGCTAATACCCATGATCTGAGTGAAAGTTCTAAAATGGACATTCGTAATACATTATATGATATGTATGCACAAAGTAAGTAGCTATTACAATCTATCGGTTTAAGTGAAATTGAAAGTAAATCATATTGTACTTTTAGAAAAACATGTTACTATTAACAACTTATGTAAAGAACTGCGACAAAAAGAGATAATTAATGTCAGTTATGGGACTCTTCGAACATTTACTTCTGGATTTGGGTTTCAAATTTAAGAAAGATGACAACAGACCAGCATTAATGGAGGCACCAAGAATTTGTTCAATGAGGGCAGTTTTTCTTAGAAAGTATATGGAAAACAAAAATGCACACATAGCCCGTCAGCTTGTTTTCATAGACGAAACCATTAATTTTTTCAAAAGGCAGTTAAAGGAAATCATGGCAGGATGACAACATTAAAAGTGTTCGTAAGCCTGGGGTATTTGATTGTAAAAGGTTAATTGTTTTACATGCTGGACACAGTGGGGGGTTTTGTGGAAAATGCCAATTTACTATTTGCTAGCCAGTCAAAGCCACTTGATTATCATGGAGAAATGAGTAGTGAAATGTTTACGAAATGGGTCAGAAACCAGTTGATTCCTAATTTAGAAAAAAACCATCTTTAATTAAAATGGATAATGCTTCATATCACAGACTGTACATTGTTACTTTATTTTTTTGTACCTTACAAGACAATTGATGTGCAGTTAGGAGCTAAGGTTTATATTGTACTAAAGTATCAAGCATTAAGTCCATTAAATTTCTATAGTATTACAAATATGAAAACAATAGAGAAAAGTTTGAATGATAGCAAAATGCAAATGTTACTAATTATTAATGTATATAGATATGTATATATATATATATATATATATATATATATATATATATATATATATATATATATATATATATATATATATATATATATACATGCGACTAACTGCGAAGGCAGTTAGTCAAAATTTTACCAAATCCACCATACCAAACCACTCACACGGCCAGATAATTCCATTGCAACCACACCTGTTGAGAGAGCGAACTTGTTGGCTGAACTCTTTGCTTCACATTCTACTGTCGATTTCCAAGGAAAAACACCACCTACTATTCCCATATTGCAGTCAAGGATGCCCGATGTTGTCTTCAGACCAGCGCATCATAAAGCGTATTTTAATGAAGCTAGACACCAAGAAGGCTTCTGGCGCTGACGGAATACCTGCCATAGTTCTCAAAAACTGTGCAAGGGAACTTAACTAACACCAGTTTTCTGTAGACTTTTTAACCTATCCTACAGAAAGGGAATATTTCCGTCCTGCTGGAAATGTGCCACGGTTCAGCCGATACCTAAAAAAGGTAAGAAGACCTTGCCAAAATAACTACCTACCAGTTGCACTGCTTTCAATAATATCGAAAGTCATGGAAAAGGTTATCAATGAGCATCTTCTAAAATATCTTGAACGATTCAATATTATTAGCGATCACCAATATGGTTTTCGTAAACATAGATCAACAGGAGATCTTCTGACTTATGTAACACATGTTTGGAACAACGCAATTGAACACTTTGGAGAATCTCGAGCGGTTGCTCTTGACATATCCAAGGCATTCGACCGTGTTTGGCACGATGGACTGTTGGCTAAGTTACGCTCTTATGGTATGTCTGAAAGGTTCTGTTTGTGGCTCTCATGTTTCCTCAGAGAGCGTTCTTTACGAGTGGCGGTCGACGGATTTCTTTCTAACACCCTCACTATCAACGCCGGTGTGCCCCAGGGCTCCATACTGTCTCCTACTCTCTTTCTCATTTACATTAACGATCTGTTGGAAAGACCGGGAATCCAATCTATAGCTTTGCAGATGACAGTACGCTTGTCTCTTCATTCACCTTGAACGCTCGGACATCGGCTGCTCAGGCGAATATCCGCAGACAGCAGGAGGTCGTTCAACTTAACAAAGACCTGGAAGAAATTCTATCTTGGGGTGACAGTAACCAAGTGGAATTTAACGCTGCAAAAACCCAAGCGGCAGTTTTTTCTAAAAAAGTTAACGTTGCTGAACCCGACATAGTTATGTCGGGGCACTCCATTCCCCTAGCATCGTCGCTCAATTTGTTGGGCGTTAGTTTGGGAGCAAATATGTCTTGGCATGAACATGTTGCAGGCATAGCAAGGAGAGCTTCTCAAAAGTTGGGAATATTATTTAGAACCAGAAAGCTTTACACCCCACAGCAACTGTTAATTCTTTACAAAGCCCAAATTTCGACCAACTATGGAATACTGCTCCCACGTTTGGGGCTCCGCTCCCAAACATACATTGCATTTGTTGGATTCTGTTCAGAGAAGAGCGGTCCGTCTGATTGGGGACCCGGAATTGACCGGCGGCCTTGATTCGTTGGAACATCGAAGAACGGTTGGCGACTTGAGTCTGTTCTACAAGTATTTTCATGGAAAGTGTTCGAAGGATGTAGCCCACTTAATTCCTCCCAAAGCGGTGCCTGTTAGAAATACACGTCGCGCTGGTGCTTCGCATCCGTATGAGGTTCAGCTTGTTACTCCGCGTACAACGCTTTTCAAGCAATCTTTTATATGGAGAACGTCATCCCTTTGGAATAATTTGCCCAGCGCTGTGTTTCCCACCGAGTACAATTTACAGCGATTCAAGAACAACGTGAATCGCTTTTTTCCGCACTCGTGCCGCTCCTGGAGCGCTTTAGGGACTTCCCTGCAGCACGTGAGCGAGACCCATAAAAAAAAAAAAATATATATATATATATATATATATATATATATATATATATATATATATATATATATATGTATATATATATATATATATATATATATATATATATATATATGTATATATATAATATATATATATATATATATATATATATATATATATATATATATATATATGTATATATGTATATATATATATATATATATATATATATATATATATATATATATATATATATATATATATATAAAAATATATAGTAGAGAAAATGCAAGCCATATGACCGAGGGTTATCTACATCATCACAAATTAATAAAAGATACCAAATGTAAATAATTCAAGTCTATGCTCCGACAAGTACTCACGTTGTAATAGTGGTGGGCAACTTCAATACTAAGATGTAAGAATGATGATGACATACCTAACTAGGTAAATTTGGATTTGGGGACCAAAACGCCAAAGATGAGATGATGATTAAATACTGTAGAAGCGAAAATTTATTCTTGATGTACTTCCTTTTTCAAGAGTCTTTAAAAGGACGTTGGACTTTGTAAAGCCCTAACGGTACCACAAAAAATGAGGTAGACTACATCATCACGAACCGGAAAGACATTTGCCAAAACGTAAACACCTTAAACAAATTTGAAAGCTGTGGATAATGTAAGGATAGACTCCAGATACTCAAATTTAATACATGTATATATTGAGGGTTGTGTAAGAAATAAGGTTCCCAACGCTGTAAAATCGCCGCGCGAGATGCTAGGCGAAATCCGGCAACACCGCCGTGTGCGCTGATTCCCCCACTCTAGATCCCGCCTTGGTAGAACTCGCTGCGACGTTCAGTGCCGGCCTGACAGCCATCCGCGATGGAACCCCCGATCGCCGTCACCGCCAGGTGCGAAGTTCGTGCGGTAATCCGATTTTTGCACGCTAAAATGTTACCACCGGTTGATATTCATAGGCAGTTGTGTGAAGTTTATGGGGAAGCTTGTATCAGCGTTCAACACGTCCGCAAATGGTGTAGGGAGTTCTCCGAAGGACGCACAGACATCCACGATGAGCAAAGAAGCGGAAGGCCATCGATCTCCGACGAAGTTTGAGCGAATTCTGCTCGAGGATAGGAGGATAACGATTCGGGAACTGGCTGCCCGGGTTCCTGAGGTTTGTGAAAAAACAATCCACACGATTTTGACTGAAAGGTTACGTTATCACAAGGTGTGTGCGCGGTGGGTCCCGCACATGCTTTCAGAAACCCACAAAGCCGATCGCGTCAAGTATGCCCAGGAGTTTCTTCGAGAATGCGCCGAGAATACCGAAGATTTCTTAGACTCCATTGTTACCGTGGATGAATGATGAAACGTGGTGTCATTACGTCACCCCCCAGAAACAAAACAACAATCGCGACAATGGCGCCATACCGGATCGCCTAAACCGAAGAAGTTCAAGCAGACGCTGTCCGCAAACTCAGAAGAGCCATCCAAAATCGCCGGAGAGGAAGGCTGACAAAAGGCGTTAGACTGCACCACGACAATGCGCGCCCGCACGTCTCTCGCCAAACCAAGGATTTAATCGACAATTTTGGCTGGGATCTTGTTGAACATGCTCCCTACAGCCCTGATCTTGCACCGAGTGACTTCCACTTGTTTCCAAAATTAAAGCAACACTTGGGTGGACAACGTTTCGAGACTGATGAAGAAGTGCAGGAAGCGGTCACCAAATTCCTCCACGGACTGGCGGCGGACTTCTTTGAAGCGGGATTCCAAAAGTGGATTAGTCGTCAACAAAAATGCGTGGAAAAATCTGGAGATTATATTGAAAAATAGCTAAGAAATTAAGCTTTCCAATGATGTATTTTTCAGTTCAAATAAAAAAATGCCTTACACCTGAAAAAAATGAGGGAACCTTATTTTTTACACAACCCTCGTATATACATATATATATATATATATATATATATATATATATATATATATATATATATATATATATATATTATTTATATAATAATCTAAAAATATGGAAATTATTATCAAATACATGATTCTTTTCTAGTAAATGTTTGGCATATGAAGAATCAGTTTTACTTTTATTTAATAGAAAAAGATATTTTACAGGTTCAGAACAAATCGCATAAATTAAATTTATTTATAACCCTTGAGATCAGACAAAGATAGAAAGCCTACAAAACGAATCAATAAAAAATCTCTACCAGACAAGATCGGAGAACGAAATAAATGAAAACCCAGTGGTAGAGGCAGAAGACATAGAAAACAGTTGGAGAAAGATCAAGGTAACATTATAAACGCAGCAAAGGAAGCACTCGAGGAACGTAAAATAAACAGAACATCAAGAAGACCGAATAATACACCTTGGTTCTGCGAGGAAGTGAAATTAAAATGCCAAAAAAATAACAAATGCCTATCTTAAATCTAGATTAAGAAAAACTAGAGAAACATATGAAGAATGTAAGACTGTCCGTAATAAAACAAACGCACTAGTGAGAAAAAAGAAAATGGAACATTGGGAAAAATTCTCTAAAGAAATAGAACATGACTTTTATGGTATGCAAAAGGAGATTTGGAGAATGATACGTGGACAGCGAAAGAAAATGAAAGAATTAATAGGAGTAAGGTACATCGAAAGAGATACATGGATAAATTATATAAAGCAATTGTATAATACAACAAAAAATTTAGCACCCGAAACACCAGAAATAGTAATCAACGAAACATCAGAAATAGACGATAAACAGGTGGAAGAAGCTCTCAAAAAATTAAAAAATCGAAAATCAGCTGGTAAGGACGAAATACAAAGTGAAATATTAAAGTACGGAGGAGTGAAAACTAACTAAAGAATTAACAAAGCTCATAAACAAAATAATACAGGGATCGCGAATACCAGAAGAATGGAGAACAAGCATAATGATACCATTCTTTAAAAAAGGAGAAAAAACCGATCCTAATAATTATGGAGGAATTAACGTCTTGTGCACAAGTTTAAAACTGACGACAAAAAACCAATAAAATAACTCCACTTATACAGCTTTCCGAAGAACAACAAGAATTCAAGAGCGGAAGATTCTGTAACGACGCAGTATTTGTAATCAGACAAATTACTGAAAAATCAATTGAGTATAACAGACCATCGTTCTTATGCTTTACAGATTTGGTAAAAGCATTTGATAGAGTACAGATGCAAGACGTAGTGCACACACTTTACGATGATGACAATTAAATATTTAGAAATTAAATTATCATATAACAACAACGTAGAAGAGGACATAATAGAACAAATAGTAAAAGCCAATATAATATCAGGATGCTTGAAGGACACTATTTGGAAAAATTACATATTTGAGAACAGAAGCAAAATCTCGTATATATAAATCTGTAGTTCGACTAGTTATGGCCTACACAGCAGAGACAAGGCCAGAAACACGCAAACAGAAACAGATACTTACAAACATGAAAACGTTTAGAAGAATTCCAGGAAGAACACTTTGAGATAGAGAAATAAATGACAACATAAGGCAAATATGTGAAGTAAAGGACATTAACACGTGGATAAGAAACAGAAAACAGGAATGGAACCATAAATAGAATGTCCGAACGACGACTAGTGAAAATAGCTTGAGATAAATCACCGATGGGCCGAAGGAGTATAGGACGCCCACGAAAAGGATGGAACGACGACTTGTAGCGACGATACATTAAAGAAAAACAGGCCAGAATGCCTAATGTAAAGAAGAAGAAGAAGAGATCAGTAAAAGAAAGAATACAAACCCACTCTTAAATGACCAACTGGACCTCGGAAATTCCCCATTGTTAACTTTATTTAATGAATACATAATTTGTATAATTATTAGTTTTGTCGTTAGCCTTTAGTTACAACCTACCTGTAAATATTTACTTATAAAACCATTGAAAAATGTATTTCATTCTATACTCATACTTTTCATAAAGCTAATGTTTTAGCAAAAGTACAAAAATCAATAAAAGTGGAAATTTTACTAAAAATTTAGTGTTCTGTTCTCATGGAATATGAATTTCCATGAAGTAACGCCGAGTCAGTTAATTATTTAAAAGCTATTTTGGACAGAGGGTGTAGTTACGAGTTATATACCTTTTTAGTCATAAACTAGGTACAATATAAGGTTGATAAATTTATTCTTGAAAAAAGTTTCCTCTATAATCTTTAAAAAATAATTTATTTTGACATTTTTCTCTCATAAAAAAGGAAAAATGGGACATTTCTTATCCCCTGCTCCAAAAGTTATAATAATTTTATAAGAGATGTCGAGGTTTTCTAATAACCATTCTAAAGGGAAATACATTCTTAGCGTCTGGCCCTTTCCCGAAAACGACTCCAGAGATTTAAGCAAAAAAGTTTCGGTTGGATGCTGCTCGAAAAAAAAAAAAAAAATCTTTTAGTGTTTAATCGATGAAGAATTTGGTCTGTACTTATCATAATAGCTTTAGTTTGTTCTTTATTTTCTTTTTTATTTTCTCACAAAGTAAATACAGGTGATTAAAAGTGATTGGTAGGTGTTATTCAATATGAATTCCCTGTTAAAAGGGGATTGATTCTTTAGAAAGTAAATAAAATATAACTTACATGTTGTCATCGAAAGCAACGTTCTTAACTAGTATTGTATTACGTGACATTTGATCTACTGGATGCTTAGTTATAGGTATTTGGGAAGAGTGTGTTTCGTCGGGCTGTCGGAAATTGAGTTTTAAAACAACAAACCCAGCTACCGGACACCGTAATATTGATACTAAAGTAGCGACCAAGACACAAGCGTGTGCTCTGAAATGACAATAAATGAATTTAATACTCAATTTAATTTATTTAAAGCAAAATAATGAGAGAAGAGTCTCTATTATAACAACTATTAAATTTTCTATTGATTGACGTTTAGAATTAAAAAGTTTATTGTATTCTTTGTCCCGCATTTAGACGAAATTTTTGTGTCCAAATATCTTAAGTAGTATTTAGTACTCTGTATGCTGAGGTGGAGTATTCTATATACAAGGTGACCAATTTATGCTATAAAATCTAACATCCCCCATATTAAAAGAAATATAAAAAATATTCAATACGAAAATTACTTGACTTTTCCTCAAGGTGCATTTCTAAGACACTTGAGCCACTCTTATTTTGTATAAACACTTTCCAGTAGTCCTAGTTATTTGAAGGTGCATGCTTCGTTTTCCCGGAAGAATTGCATGCTGCCCAAGAAAAAATTAACGAAGATTTCCTTTGAGTCGTAGAATTATCCGCGAAATATATACTTAGAAATAACCGCACCATAATCAACTTTTAAGATGTTTGAAATAGATGATTTATTACAACACCTACAATATTAAAATAAGAATAGGGGCAAATAAAGTTTTTTCACACCTCTGAATCCAGTAGAGATTTGGGATTATTTATTGACATCTTAAAGTTGAAGTCACATATAAGTAAACTGCCTGTGCAAATTTAAAGAGTTTATATTCTAACATTTCATAATGTGATGGACAAAGACTGAGGGAAGACTATATATAGCGTATGATGCATATCGATGCTACGAATACGTTAATATTGGTGTTATAACTGCTATGGTTTAAGCATTCGGCAAAGGAATGTAAGCATGGGAAAAGTGTGTAGAAGATGATCAGATGGAATCATGAAACTAGAAATTGTAAGAGTGATTTCCTGCAATGTGCGAACTGCAAATCAAGTATTGATGAGAAGTACATGTTGGGGTTGGATGTAAAGCCATTCTACCTTTAGTTTGGATTGTCTCACATAACTATACTTGGGGTCAAAGGTGAAAGAGCAAAAATCAATTATGTGGAAGTTCAAAAATAGCAATCATTTAATGTAAGCGAAGGCTGAAAATTTATGCAGATACCAGTGGGTCTTTTTAAGAGAAATCACTATCCTACATCAAAATATACAGTGTATACGAACAAAGACTTTGGAAAATGCAAGTGTACATAGCAACCATGAATAAAAAACCTGATCTAATTTGTTTATCGGAGCATTGGATGGAAAAAGAAGGAGAAAATTTTTATAAACTTGGATCTTCTTTTGCAAGACCTAGCATGAAAACATGGAGGTGTATGTTTCTTTGAAAGGGAGGATCTTCATTTTGAAGAAGATACGAATATTGTGCCAAGGAGTGTTGAGGGGATTATGGAATGTGCTGGTGTCGTAACCAAAGACTCAAGGTTACTAGTTGTTTGTGTATATAGGAGAAGATTGGGGTCCTTTGAGACATTTATAGACAAATTGGACGGAGATTTTAATTTACACATGTAAGTAAGAACGGTTCAGAATGACCTATTTATTGATCTATTGTCGGGTTATAATTATGAAACAGGCTATCTTTGCTCCGTCAAGGGAGGGCAAAGAACTCATTTCACACTTTATTGACAATATTTTTGAGTAAATATTGAATAGTTTTAGTGCTGCTGCTTGTGATTGAAAATGCTCTCTCGGATCATCATGCACAGCTTATTTTATTTCATTCTGAGCAGGTTGGACCTTAGATGGTGACAGGTATATTAAAAAAAAGAATATTGTCAAGAAAAAGGTTACTTCTGTTTAAGCAGAAGCTACAGATTGTTGACTGGAACCCCATACTGGAGTACAATGACATCAGTGTATGCTATAATACATTTATAAGTAAAATAAAATGTCTAATGAATGTAATTTTTGCAATAAAAAATATAATTGTAAAAAACTTCATAATAGTTGGATAACTAAAGGTTTAAAAATTTTCGTGTAAAAATAAAAGGAAATTATACTGTGAGAAAAAGAAAGATAAAATTTCTAACGATGAATACAAGATGATATGATAAAATTTTAAAGAAAGTCTTATATTGGAAGCTAAAAGAAAATCAAATTGCTGAATTTATTTTAAACTCTGTTAATAAAACTAGGGCAACTTGATTCAATAGTAAGCAACATATCTGAAAATTTTCAAAAAAATTCAATAATCGACACTTTTGCGCCGAAATATGAGGATTCAGTGACAGCACTGAATGCTTTAAACAACTACTTTATTAA
>JAHKBH010003846.1:0-12542 GCA_019049505.1 Pachyrhynchus sulphureomaculatus
TGAGGCATCTTTTTTTGTACCTGTGAGAAGTTGTTTGTCCCACGCTTGGGCGTAAATTTTGTAACCTGTGAACTTGCCCGCACGTTGTGGTGTCATTTTGTAGCTTATGAAAAAGGTGTTTAATTGCGCCCCACGTACACTGCGTCATTTTGTACCGTTTTGAATATTGGACGCCCCAAGCTTGAGCACAAACAACTTCTTCACAGGGTACAAAAAAAGATGCCTCAAACTGAGAACATTTTTTCACACGTTACAAAATAGCGCTGTCAACGCGGGGCTTTTGGAATTTTTATTTTTTAAAAAGGGTTCAGTGTACTAGCTTTCGAACAAAATAAAAGCTCTAACTTTGCAGATATTTTTATTTCATAATATTTATTAAAAGAAAACTACACTATAGCAGTAAGACACAAAAGCAGGAAATTTGTAGAATTAATTATTTCAATTTATCTGATGGTGATATTTGAATTTTGTCGTTGACTCTAAGATAAGAGATCCCTGTTTTTTTTCTTAAAAGCTAGCTTTTATAGTTCAGATTAGCAGATGTGTGTTGTCGACTTTAATTTTGCACTGTTTATTTTGCGGTTAACCGAACAAAAAACTGTTTTTTTTCTCACCTATATTTTGCATGAATATTAAAAAATACTTTGCTGATAGACGAAAACGATATTTGGAGATTTTTTTATAGGAAATTCTTAAGATATTAGTAAAAGAATTTTAATAGAAGGCAATACTTAGAAATTTTTTTTGAAATTGTCGAAGATTTTTTTTAAATGTTTGATAAAGAAGTTTACATATATTTTAAGTGCCTTTACGTATTTTTTTTATTTAGACTATTGGGAGCACAGGAGAAATATTTTTTACGATTTTTTTTTAAAAACAGTTCTTTTAAATTTTATTCATTTATCATGGAAGCCTTCAATTTTAAAGTCAATCACCTACTGGAATATGAGTTAGACTATGAACTGAAAATCCGTCGTACTTTCTCAGAACGTCCGGTCGCGGATAAAAGAAAGATTCTAACGAGGATCTTAAGTAAAGAAATATTCCAATAGATCAGATTGGACTAAATAGTTACAAAAACTTTCTGATTTTTTTTAAGTCTAATAAAAATTCTCCTTCTCAAGTTAAAACTCCTGCTTCTCCAAATGGTCACATGTCTCCTCTATTCGTGCATAAATATTTAGATAACAGACCGCATATCGAGATAAATCTATTAGGTGCCCATTTTTCGGCTTTATTTGACTCTGGTGCAAATGCCTCCGTTATAGGTCAGAATGGTATTAAGATTTTAAGTCGTTTAAGTATAAAAAAATATGCCACGTCAAAAATAGAAGTGTTACCACTGCAGATGGCAGCCGTCTAAAAGTTTTAGGTACGGTTGAGTTGCCGCTAGTCTGCAATGGTCATTGTTTAGTAATCTCTGCTCTAGTAGTACCTTCTCTATCACATTACTTTGGTTTTAGGATGTGATTTTGCACAAAAATTCGGAATTTTAGTAAATTTTTAAAGATAATTCGTGTATCCAAGACAGTCCCTAGAAGTCGATTCTAATACAGGTTTTAAAGATTGTTATTCAGAAAGTTCTTTAGAAAACCTTTTCTCGCGTCTATGTACCCTAGATGATCTCTCGCGGACGGAACGCTTAAAGGCAGAAAAAGTAATAAGCTCTTTCAAAGAAATAAGTAGTAAAGATAGGATAGGCCGAACGAATAAAAATCACCATGTCTATAGATACTGCTGATGCCAGTCCTGTAAAGACAAGGCCCTTCGCCATGTCTCCTTATATGTCAAAAGTATTAAATAAAGAGTTGGACGAAATGTTGAAAACTCGGAGTGATTGAAGAATCAAACAGTCCTTGGTGTTCTCCAATCTTATTGGTGAAAAAGGCCGATGGACAGTATCGTCTGTGCTTTGACGGAAGAAAGCTCAACGAGGTCAGCAAATTTGATAACTACCCATTACCGAACATCGACAGAATTTTGACATCACTCAGGAATGCTAAGTATGTATCTTCGATAGATCTTAGAAAGGCTTTCTGGCAAATTCCTTTAGACAAATCCTCTAAGGAAAAGACCGCTTTTGCAGTAGTAGGCCGAGGTCTATTTCAGTTCGTCACTATGCCGTTTGGTCTAAAGAAAGCTGCTCAAACTCAGCAACGTTTAGTGGACGCTATATTTGGTCGAAATATGAGCCACATATTTTTACCTATCTAGATGATATTTTAGTAACATCGGAAGATTCGAATCGCATATACGCTTACTTAAAGAAGTAAAAAATAAATTGAAAGAGGCCGGACTGACGATAAATTTGAGCAAATGTGATTTTTTCAAAACTTCTCTAAAGTTTTTTAGGCTATATAGTAGGCTCAAATTCCTTACGTACCGATCCGGATAAAGTAGCAAGCATGGTTAATTATGCGAGGCCTACTAATACTACGGAAGTTAAGCGCTTCGTAGGAATGTGTTCATGGTATAGACGTTTTATCGAGAATTTTTCTACCTTGTTGTCGCCTATTAATGATCTTTTGAAAGGACGAAAAAAAGGACAATCGATAGAATGGACAAAGGCAGCCGAAGAATCTTTTATAAAGATTAAAGAGCTATTGGTTTCAGCTCCCATTTTATCCCAACCAGATTTTTCCCAACAGTTTTATATTTCTAGTGATGCTTCTAATACCGGTTTAGGGGGCGTCCTAACACAGAAAATCAATGGTGAGGAAAGAGTGATAGCGTATGCCAGTAGAACTTTATCAAAGGCTGAACGTAACTATTCGGTTGTTGAGAAAAAAGAATGTTTAGCAGTACTCTTTAACATCGAAAAGTTTCGACCTTACATAGAAGGTGTTCCTTTCACGGTCATAACAGATCATTATAGTCTATTGTGGCTTAATTCTATTAAAAACCCTAGTGGCAAACTAGCGCGTTGGGCGATTAGGCTGAGACAACATACGTTTAATTTAATTCATAGAAAAGGAGTCCACAATGTTATTCCTGACGCTTTGTCAAGAATCCCAGATCATACAGCGGACGAAAACAGTCTTAATGCAGAGATTGGCGTAAGAATTGATACAGTTGACATAGATCGCATTGACCCATGGTACGACAATTTACGGCAGCAAATTAAAGAATTTCCTGAAAATTTTCCGCAGTGGAAAGTGGAAAATGATTTCGTGTACAAGTTTATCCCAAACCAGTTGCCTTTAAAAGTTAATGTACCCGAGTGGAAAATACTAGTTCCTAAACCACAGAGAGAGGAAATTATAGACTTGTGTCACACTCCTCCTACTTCTGGTCATTTTGGTTTTTATAAAACTCTTCACAGGGTTCAGGAACAGTATTATTGGCCAAAAATGCGTTTTGACATCGTAAAGTTTGTGAGGACTTGTGAAGTATGTGGAGCGCAGAAATCTCCAAATGCACTACCTATGGGACTGATGGGAAAAGAGAAAACGGTTAATTACCCTTTTCAAGTCATAGCAGCAGCTGATCTAGTAGGCCCATTCCCCACGTTCAAAAAAGGGAAATAAATGGCTTCTCGTGGTTTCTTGCTGGTTTACAAAGTATATACCATGCTATTTCCTTTGAAAAGCTCTAAAGCTGGATATATAGAGAGAATTTTGGAAAATAATGTCTTTCTAATCCACGGTGTTCCATCGCTCTTAATATGCGATAACGGTACTCAGTTTACCTCTAAAAGTTTTAAGAGCTTAAGTGAAACTTATGGTTTTAACATCCGTTTTTAATCCCGTGTACTCTCCCCAATGTAATTTTGTGAACGTAATAACCGAACAGTCGGGACCCGCTTTAAGAAGTTACGTGGATTCACATGACACTTGGGATGACAATATTTCCAAAATCCAACAAGCGATAAATACGGCAAGACACGAAGTAACCGGGTTCACACCGTCTTTCTTAGTTTACGGCAGACATATACCTCTATCTGGATCATATATTATAAAAATTTAGATTTGGATGTCAATGTTGACAGCGAAATAAATTCCGGGTAACAGGGGTGCGTACGCCGAAAATTTAAAGGGTTTAAAAGATATTTTCACCGACGTGCGTAGTAGGATACATAAGGCTTATGAACGGAACAGTAAGTCTTACAACCTTAGAAAAAGGGATTTTCCTTTAAATATAGGTGATTACGTTTGGCGAAAAAATAAAATTTCTTTACAGTTGCAGCAGATAAATTCACATCTAAGTTGGTACCTAAGTATGTGCATTGCGTGATTAGAGAAAAGATTTCAGATTTAGTTTATGGTTTAGTTAATTTAGATGGGACTAAAATAGGACGATGGCATATTAAAGACTTAAAACCATTCAACGGACCTAACCCTAGTGAAAGTTTGTCAGAAGAAGAATAATTTATATTTACATTATCTTAATTGCTTAAATTTTTTTTGATGTTGCTCTGTAGAGGTGACGACCTCGTTTCTTTTGACTGTTATAAAAGTTGAGCAGAGTATAGCTTACTTTTATAGTTTTTTGCTAAGGTTTTGGGTACTGATCATATCCAAACTTAGGTGATGGTAGTTGATGTTTAGCATCGACTCAGCTGTTGCGAGCTTGCGAAAGAGTCACACTCAGGATTTATCATAAGACTGGTATGTCGGTGGTCGCGGGATTTGATTTGCTTATGACCCCAAATAATATCCGGTTCTTGACACTTGGAAGCGAAATTTTGATTAGAGGCAATCCAAGGTGATCTTGAGTTAGGACAAGCGCAAGATGTAGCTCGTGTAGGGTGATGTAGAGTCAAAATTTTTTATGAGCAATTTCAAAGTTTGTTACCCGAGTGGGTGTATTTTTATTACCTTAATGGTATATTTTGGGTGCAATTAAGAGTAAATTGATTTTGGTTTATCCAGTAAGTCTAAGACTTGGATTATTATGATTTAGATCTTCTTCTGAATTGACAAACTGAGGGTATTTTCTATTTTTTTTTCAGAGCCGTTTAAACGTTACCTTTGAGTCACTAATTTTTTTTAAAAATTTTTTTTGCATAGACTCATAGGCGTCTGTTGAGTTTTTCGGTTTACTATCAGATTGATAGAAAATTGAAGTTCTGCAGGAGAACTAAAGGCTGATCATTTACAGGGGATGAGAGCAGAGTAAGACAGTCGTTTCACAAAGAAATGATCAAAATCTGATACCGAGATGAGAACCTTGTCAAGAGAGGCTAAGCGCAGTGAAGGAAGATTCCTAACCGAATTTTTAGATTTCCAAGAGGTAATCTAGAAGTTTGGGCTGACAGAAAACGGTTATGCCTGATACCTGTAGCAGTTTCTTCTAGAGGCTATTGTCTAGGGAGAAGATTAACACCATGATCGAATATTTTAGCTGTCAACGATGTTTTCTTCTTGTTTCTGATTAAGCTGGAAAAGCTCTTGTCGTCTTCAAAAGTTTTGTTGCGTTGCCACCGAAAAATTTGAGAAATTTTTGCTTCATGTAGCTTCTTAAGCTCATTTTCGTTTTTTTTTAAAATTTCGTTAGAAGCTTGGTTAAGTCAAACCTTGTAAACCTTTTAGGTTGTATCCATGAGTTATTTGTTTTTACAGGCTGTGATGCACCGGGTGCTAACAGATGCCGTTACGACGTTTGGCAGGGGAGTTAGTCTTCCTGAGGAACAGACTGATTGGAAGGGTAGTCTATGGGGGGTGAACGTTTGACCTTTGGGACCTTTAGGGGTTTTGTTATCCAATGGTTATTTCTATTTGAACCAAAGGAGAGCCTAGCTACTGTAGTCGACCTCAGCTCCAATTAGCCTATTAGTGGTGACAGGCTGTTGGCAGTAGTGTGTTTCGGAACACCCTAATGATTAATTTTTTTTGACTTATGGTGGTGTGGTAGACACCGTTTTAGTTTAGTGGATGCTATAATCTACTCCCTTTTGTAGGTGGACTCCAGGGTCACCAATTCTGTATTTAATTGTCTCCACCATTCAGTATATCGTGGTGAGGTGTTTGTCTCCTGTTATGTGGATGGATTGAATGTTTTTCGTTGTTGTTCTAGGGCGCGACCAGTACACGAGGGTTCTTCATGCAACTTGGAGAAGCGCAATGCTGGTTAAGTTTTATATCTCAGTGTAGCCACCCTGAAAGAATGACGGAGGGCGTTTCTTCTGGCTCATATTTCTAGTCAGATTTGTCACTTTGGTGCGATGTGCCGAAGATTTGATTAGCTTTTGCTAAGAGCTTTCACCAAGCTCAGTATGGAGTTATCATAACCAAGAGTTTGGGATTTAAACTCCTGTATATATGTCTGTATATATTTCTGTATATATTTCTGTATATATTTCAGTGTATGTTGGTTGCCTGAGGGCATGTGCTCAAAATGAGAGATTTTGAGTCGTTTTGCTTATGGACTCCCATATATAGGATTATGACTTTAGGGAGGTCCTATTTCGAGACTTGTTGTCTCATAGTTATGTTGGGAATGTTTCCTTGAATGTTAGTTGTGCGCAGACTAATCATTCTGTTCTTAGTGAACATTGCTTTGTGAAGCAGGATCATTCAGTTTGGTGAAATTTAGCTCTTATAGCTATTCACTGTGTTTAGAGTGAATTTTAGCTTTTGTAGCTATTCACTGTGCCTATAGTGATTTTGTTAGCTTTTATAGCTGCTCACTATGTTAATGGCGAGTTTGTTCTTTTAGAAACGCAGACTTTGGGTAGTCGAGGACTATTTACAGAGTGTGTTTTCTTGGCGAGGAGCCGAGGTTTTTTTTGGCGATATACCAGAATGTTTTCTTGGCGAGGAGCCGAGGTTTTTTTCTGGCGATATACCAGAGTGTTTAGTTGGCGATAAGCTGACGTGTTCCCTGGCGATTTTTTGCATGTCTGGATGTCTCAGGACGTCGACATTGCGCGATGTAGAGTTTTTCCCTAGCGATTTTAGCATGTCTAGATGTCTTAGGACGTCGACATTGCGCGATAGAGTGCGATTATTCTCTGAGTGCGACTAGTAGTGATACTAGGTTTGGAATGTTCTCTTAGCGATGAGCTAGAGCATTGATAGCGATTTTTCCCGAGCGTTCGTCTGGATATTTATCCAGATAATTTTTTTTTGGCCTAGTGCTAAATGGTCTGACAAGACTTTTTCTTTTTAGTGTAAGTGTTTGCACTAGAATCATTTTTTTATTTTTTTTTTTCTTTATTTAAGAATTTTTATAAATTTCTTTTGCTGAAAAAATAGAAAATTTTCAGACAATCCTTAAAATATTTTAAGGGGGGTGTTCATATTTTATTTCAGTTCACTTTTTTTGATTTTAGACAAGGGTCTAGACAAAGTTATTTTTTGTTTTGGTAACAATAACAGAGCTGATTCTTTTATATAAGAAGACCGCGATTGTTATTTTGGAAAGGTATTTCCTATGTTCATGCAAGGATTTTTATTTACTTTTTGATGTACTTAACCTTAGTGCTTAATTAAGTTAGGTCTAGTTATAAGATTCTTGTGTACTTGCAAAGATTTTCATTTGGTTTCCATTGTACTTAATATTAGTGCTTAATTGAATTAAGTCTAGTAGTAAGGTCCGAAGTTTGTAATTTTGTTTTAAGTTCTGACCTTAGTATTAAGTGATAGTGTACCACTTTGTACCTTTTCATAAGTAGCCTAAGTTTAATAGACTAGTGTAGTCTATTTCTTTTTGGAAGGGGGTAAATGTAACATTCATTTTTTCCTAGATTTTAAGACCATGTAATGTTACTGATTTTTCCATTTCAAATTGTACTTATTTTCATTTTGGTATCGAACGGTATATTAAACAGGGATTCCCAGACGTTCGGTATATAGTGAGTTGTGCGGGTTCCTGACCGAACCTCTCGCTACGCCGCGATTGGTGGAATGTTTGATCGGCAGTTTTGATTGGAGCGTCGTGATATTACTGGCAAAAGTCGCACGATTATTTAAGGCTCCGCAGACCGTAAATCGAGGCTGTTTTCCATCTAGCCGCAGCCAGGCAGTACCGTCTAGCCGAGAGGCTATTTTCCATCTAGCCGAAGTAGGCTAATTTTCATCAGAGCCGCTAAGTAAAAGCACCAGTGTCTTAAATAAGAGCCGTAGTGAGCTTTCTAAGTGTTTGTTAAGAAAAAGTGTGAAATCGGGCGTAGTCGATCACAGCAGGAATAAAAAACAGTAAGTCAACAAAAACTCCTTCAATAGACTTATTCGAGAGTAGCGCCTTAACTGCAACGTAAAACAGACTAAAAAGTGAAGTGTAAAGCACGATTTCTCGTCTTCGGGGGTTATAATAGTCTGAAATTTTAATGTAACAACTACTAGTTAGGCTAGAATTTGTTAGGTAAAACTGTAAAGGTTAGAACTTTTCATTTTAAAAAACAAGAATAAATTTTCTTTTTTTGATTAAAGCTAGTGTCTCACTGAATATTTATTTTTCTTTTCCGGATAAGTTGTACTAGACTAATTCTTTTTAGTAATACCCATAAAACCCTTCAGCATTTTTCCATTTTTTTAGCTGAAGTTAGATCCTTTCTATTTTAAAATGGATGGTGCCCCAAAATTTAGTACAGCTAAAGCCTTTTAAAAAATAGAAAAAAAATCCAAAAAGACGTAAGAAATTATCTCTTACCCATATTTCTCTACCAAGGAAAACTGAGCTAGCGTTTGTTTAATTTCTTTAGTTCTTTTAAAAATCAGGATTCCACTCAATTCATTAGCAGAAATTAAAGCGGGGCTGCAAGAAAATTGTGCTCAAGCTTGGGGCAACATTCTTTCACACGTTACAAGCTTCTTTGCATTTTCGGTCAAACCAAGGCTTGATCCATTACAGAGGCATTTCTTCGAAAAAGGGATGTAAGCTTCAATACTAGCCAAAATAACATCGGAGACCTCCCTGACGCAGTCAGATGGGTTGTCGGATCGAAAATAAATCTCTATCCAAGGGAAAGTTCGAAAATATTCTGTGAGATCTTCCCATTTAGCAGATTTGTAGTGCCAAATCTTGCGCTGCCTAGGCGCCTCTCTGACATGATTTGTAGGATACTCGATGTCGAAACCAGTTGATGGTCGGAAGAACCTAACGACGGATTTACGATGACCGTGTAAATCTCCGGATAAATGATTCTGTTTTATTTTGATTACGTTGGAATTTTGGAATCTGTCACAAGAACAAACTACAACAATTATCACTACTACATCAAACACTTTATTTTTTTGCACTCAACACGGGTTTCGCTAACCATGATAGCATTACCATTAATTAGTTGGTCATCGCTGCTGATGATGGTAACATGATTAGGGAAATGCGCGTCAAGTGCAAGAATAAATTGTTTGGTTTACTGGTACTAACTCTTTTTGGGTGTTTGTTTTTCTTGGATCCTAGTTTTTGAATTTTGAGTAGAATTATTTTATTTCTTAAGTAGTGGATGTATTTGAGTCTTAATATTTTATATTTTAGATCCTTACGCCCATATTCTTACAATCATTTTTTGATGCGAAATGAAAGTAGAAAATAAAGTAATTATTAAGTTATAACTAAAATATAACAGAATATTAAATAAATTTATAGCTTTATTACACTATTATATACCATTACAGTTTAGCTTATTTTCATGCAAATGTAAATATTATTTGCACAGACATTCTAACATATTCTACATAGTTGTAAGAACAAACATATTTTAAGAGTAAACAATGATTACTTAACATTGCTTAGGAGAAGGATTTGATTAAGTTCTCATTGTTCTCATATCTGAGGAAATAGTTTCCGCTTAATACAGCAACTATAACAGTATAGAGATTATTAATTTATAAAATTTACATTTCGGTAAAAGTAAACCAAAAGTGAAGAATAGTGAAAAAGAGCGCCTTTAGAAAAAAAAAGAAAATGAAAAGACTGTTTTAGTTAGTTTCTAGAAATTTTTACTTTGTACAAGATGCGTTTCACTAACGATGTTGCTCTTCAGTTGTACATTTTAAGTGAATTATTAATAACATTAGATTATCTGCTAAAACGTAAAAACATTAACATAGAATACAAAACTAATAACAATCTACAGAAATATCTTCAAAAAGAGGAGGGTCCCTAAGGCCGGTTTTCGGCCCCCTTCAATTCTTGAAGGAAATAAGTGAAAGTTTTTTTTTTTGACTTTCGTGAGAAAAAATAGATCATTTCCAGGTGAAACTAAAAGTTTTTTTATCCCCTCTGCCCTTACCCTTCACCTTATTCTCCGCCCTCTGTTATAATTCGATTAAGTAGTAATTTATTAAGCGTAAATGTGGGAAATATGACCAAATGGACTTATGAACCTCAGAGATGCGGTGACCAAGAAATAAAAGAAAAAAATAACCCCCTCGCCCTCCCTTATACCGCCTCTATCCACCTAAATAATGTAAACATGGTATTTAAAGGAATATACCAGACAAGTTAATAATCGTCTCTGAAGTTTACTGGTTGATGAAGTATTCCAGGATACTATACCATATATAATAATATAATTACCCTCTCCTTTCTTTATACACACACCCTTTGCCTTAAAATGAAAGCATATGAAGGCGTTAATAGAACTGTACCAAATTATTAAGATCGTGTCTAGAATTTTCAGGTTGTTGAAGTAATCCAGGATACTGCTTGATATATATGTTGGAATCACCTCCCCCCTTTCGTATGAAACCCCCCCTCAGCCTTAAAGTTAAGAAAAAGACAATCTGATGTACACATTTTTATAATATGTTAGGCAAGTAATTAGGTATAAATATGTACATCAGATGGTATTTTTCTTAACTTTAAGGCTGAAAAGGGGGTTTTTAGGACGGGAAGGGGGGTGATACCATCAATATATCTGAGGCAGGGGTATAGTGGAATACTTCATCATCCTGAAAACTCTAGACACGCTCTTAATTATTTGGTACAGTTCTGTTAACGCCTTCGGATACGTTATTTTTAAGGCAGAGGGTGAGAGTATAAAGAGATGGTAATTATATCATTATATATGGTACAGTATCCTGGAATATTTCATCAAGCAATAAACGCTAGAGACAATATTAACTTTTTTTGGGTATATCCTTTAAATAAAATGTTTTATGTTATTTAAGGAAGGAGGAGGAGAGTAGCTATAAGGGAGGGGGAGGGTGATTTTTCTTTTTTTTTTGTCTCCGTATCTATGAGCGGGTTTAAATGTTCATTTCATCACATTTTCCTACATCTATATTTAATTAATTACTACTTAATCGAACTATATCAGAGGGCGGAGAATAAGGTGACTGAAAAGGGGGAGGGGGTAAAAAATTTTTCAGTTCACCTGGAAATGACATATTTCTAAAATACTACAAATCCAAAATTATTCTATCAAGCTTAATTTTTTGGAAAAATCTGGAAATAAAACAATGAAAAAACAGACCAATTTACCACACTGAGATAAATAATTCACCATTGGTAAATCTAAAAACATAATTAAGTGTAGATTTACCGCTTTCAGGTATTATAAATGATCCTCTAGTTGTATTAATAGTACATGATATGCCATGGATACTTTATTGTTTGAGCAAACAACTACACGCTAATATCTCTTACCAGCAAAATAAGTTAAAAAATGGATGTTACTTTTAAAAATAAGAATTATTACTAATAGGTCGTATTAAAAGAACAGCCTAAAATAGGTTTTTGTCCTTAAACTGTGGATATTTCCTTATTAGGATAATTTATTTTCCGTGGAAACTTGCTAGCGGACCAAGTTTACTTTTACTATTACTGAAAAGATAAATTGTACGAAACGAACGATCACAAATTTAACAGATTCCCCAAAAATAGTTGTCCAATGTTTTATATGTTTTGTAATATTGCGAAGCACAGAAATGAACATAAATAACTGTTGACAAAAGTGTGATATGTTATGAGCCTATCAGCGGTAATTTAATTATTCTCTGAATATGCAAAATGAAAATGATTAATCTAAATAGAAAATGTTAGAGAAAGGTATATAAAATGAAAATTAATTTTATAAACGGATTCTAATATTCCCAAAAATGAAAATAAAATCGTTTGAAATATATCAGCTTATCTGAACAGAAATTTTCTAAAATACATTTAAACATATAGTCAATTTAGAAATAATACCTTTACACATTATATCAAGCAGCTTTTTGAATAAATATATAAACAAGAACTGGACATTGAAATACGACATTAAGTTGTATTAATAAAAGTAAACATCAATGATATTTGATTACACATTTAACTTGTAAATATGGTTGCCAAAGCAGTGTCATCACTATAAACTTTCTACAGAATTTACTCCGAAGGAACTTTAAATTCAATCATATCTTGAATGCAGCAATCTCCATAAAACACACATGAATAATTAATTAATACAATTCAAGTTCAGGTTAGACTTGCGCAATTAGTGTTCGGTACCATGAATAAAAATTAGCTACTTAATAGCCAATTAAATGAATATAGCTCAATCTAGGGTCTAGTAGTAAAGTACTAAAACAAATATTTACTATCTAAATATGATAAATATTTAAAGATAAACAAATAAAATAAAATTATTTTTTATTCGGTAATCTATCCCGTTGGCC